>PVIC010021226.1:0-28717 GCA_004025085.1 Thryonomys swinderianus
AATTCAATTAAAAAAATACCTATAAAATGTCATGTTAACATTAGCACTGGCATCTGATAAACAGAGTTCATGTTCTACAAGTCAACTATTACTAATATTTGTAATTTCAGAGAACAGAGAGACAGTTTTCCAGGAGGAAAAGAAAAAGGAGACTGCTAAGTTGTGTTGTTTTATGCTTTAAAATAATTAATGTACTCATAGCTCGCCTTTCATTACTCTGATTATATGCAGATTTCTTTTCTTGGCCAGTTTTGCTTCATGTATGTCTGCTAATCTTTTCAAAGAACAACCTTAATTTTATCTTTATTTTGTAATTCATCAACTCCTACTATTTACTACCCTTGGTTTTCTTTAGGTTTAGTCTTCAGTTGATCTTAGCCAAAAGGCCGAGAAGCGATCTTTAGGTTTAGTCTTTTTTTTTTTTTTTGCTTTTTTGGAGACAGGGTCTTGCTTTGTAGTTCAGGCTGGCCCTGAGCTCACTATGGTGCCCAGGCAAGCCGCCGCGAACTCAGCAATCCTCCCATCTCTGCCTCCCGAGTGCTGGGATTACAGGCGTGAGCCACCACGCCCAGCATTATATGTGGTATCCGGGGATCGAACTCAGGTCCTTATGCTTGCGAGGCAGGCGCCGGAACCACTGAGCTAACCCTCCGGCCCCTAGGTTTAGTCTTTTAAACATTAGGTATACATTTTCTTGTAAGGACTCCTTAGCTTCATACACAAGTTTTGTAACAGTGTGTTATTATTGTTGATTCTAAATGTTTTTCAATGCCAGCTACAATTATTTGTAACTCAGGAGTTTTGAAGTGTATTATAAAATTTCCCAGGTTGAGATGTTTTTTATTTCTTTGGATTTTTGTTTTGTTTTCTTATTTCTAATTCTGCTCTACTATGGTTAGAGAATATAGTTGGTATGAAACTGATTTTGTTTTTTTTAAGACAGGGTCTTGCTTTGTAGTTCAGGCTGGCCCTGAGCTCATATATAGTCCACACAAGCCTCGAACTCAGCAATCCTCCTGCATCTGCCTCCCTAGTGCTGGGATGACAGGTGTGAGCCACCATGCCTGGCAGAACTGATTTTCTTTTTAGGTTTGTTGAGATTCTCTTGATGTTCAATTCTTAAAATACTATATATTATTTGAAAATTGTGTTCATTAACAATTGAAGAAATTATGTTATATGTACCTATGAGATCACTGTTAATTGCTTTGATCAAATTTTTTTAGCTTTACTGTGTTCTTCAGCAGTTACTTAGATAATGGTATTAAACTTCAAATTAGCACTGCAGAAGTGTCATTTTGTTGTTATAATTCTTGTCAATTTTTGCTGTACGTAGTTTCTAGCTTTGTTAATAGGTGAAAGTCTTTTGTCTTTCTTATATATTATTTTTAGTTATATTCTAAGGTACTAGAGTTTTATTTCACTTCTAAGAAAGCTTTTGCTTTAAATAACATGTCTTTGATGTCAATATATGAACCTTATCTCTATTATGTTTGCCTTACACTTTTTAAAACTTCTAATCTATTTTCTACTCTTTCATACATATCTTCTATTTGACAATATTTTTTACTACATTTTAAGATCAGTGTATTTTACATTTTAAAAAAAATAATATATTTCTGGGCCGGAGATTTAGCTCAGTGGTTCCAGCGCCTGCCTTGCAAGCGCAAGGTTCTGAATTTGGTAACCACATACAATGCTGGGCATGGAGACTCATGCCCACCAGCCATCAATACCACATACCACAGTGCCAGGCGTGGTGGCTCACACCTGTAATCCCAGCACTCGGGAGGCAGAGACAGGAGGATTGCTGAGTTCAAGGCTTGCCTTGGCTACATAATAAGCTCAGAGCCAGCCTGAACTACAAAGCAAGACCCTGTCTCCAAAAAAAAAAAAATTATATATATTTCTGTTATCTGATTTTGTGATTTCTATTTTGCTCTTTGCCTTTTTTCTTCCTTGCCAATATGATAAAATTTAAAATTTGTAAGTTGGGGGGCTGGAGATTTAGCTCAGTGGTTCCAGCACCTGCCTTGGAAGCACAAGGTCCTGAGTTCGATCCGGTAAACACATACAATGCTGGGCGTGGTGATTCACACCTGTCATCCCAGCACTCAGGAGGCAGAGGCAGGAGGATTGCTGAGTTCGAGGCTTGCATGGACTATATATGAGCTCAGGGCCAGCCTGAACTACAAAGCGAGATCCTGTCTCAAAGAAATTTATTTTCTTGGTAAGTTGTTTATTAAATTTTGTGGGAATGAAAAAGAATGCATAAAATATATGTAAGGTACCTTTCTTTAACAGTGGTTAATTATAGTAATTATTATTAGATAGATCTTATAAACATGAAGATATGTTAATCTTTTCCAAATAGTTTGGTGAATTTGTCTATGTACCTTATATTTCTGTCAAGTTTTGCTTCATTTTTTAAGCTTCTTACATGCATTTAGAAATGTTTTCTCTTTCTAATGAACTGAAACTTTTCTACTTAAGCAATGACTGGCTTTATCCCTCATACTGCTTTTCTCTTCAAGTCAATGTGAAATTTATAAAGTTTCTCTAAAAACCAAAACTTTCTAGTGCCTAACAATGTATTTTTTCTCTCCTTGTTTTCATAGAATGTGTTTGAGGGTTATGGAATTCTAACTGACAGCTGTCTTCTGTCTTTACATTGAAGACATCATTGTACAGTTTCCCAGCTCTCATAGTTAGTGTTAAGAAGTTAGCTGTCAGGCTAATACATTGTGGCTGCTTTGATGATAACTGTTGCTTTACTGTTTCACTATGATGTTCCTAGGAGTGATTTTTTTCTTCTGGTTATGATCCACTGAAATTCTTGAATCTGTAAATTAGTACCTTTCTGAAAACATTTCAGTCATGATCATTGCCCTATTGTTTATCTATTCTATTACTCTTTGACTGGGTGGGATTTCAGTTTTTCATGCAATCTTCAAGTTTACTCAGCTCTTTGATATTTTCCATATATTTCCATTAGAAATATTTGTTCAGCTGTATCTTTTAGTTCACAGTCTCTTCTCTATTTCTTGTCTCAAACTTGTTTTTTGGGGTTTGCATTTTAGTTATTTCTGAATTATTAGAAACTGACTTTTCCTCCTATTTTTGTTTTTCTAAGCTTCTCTTTTATGCTTAAAATACTTTAAAAATTTTACTTAAGGGCCAGAGATTTAGCTCAGTGGTTCCAGCACCTGCCTAACAAGCCCAAGATCCCTGGTTCAATCCTGGTAACCACATACAACAATACCGGGCATGGTGACTCACGTGAATAGAGAGACCTAGGAGTAGAAGGCAAAACAGAAACTATTTTCCCTCTTCCATAAAGTTGCAAGCAATTAAGAGGACAGAAACCCAGAAAGTTGGACAGATTCAGTACCAGCAAAGTAGAAAAATAAAACAGTTATGTCAGAGTGAAGAAATAAAAAGAGTAACAACAGCATCAAAATCAGTAACAACAATATACCAAGCTAAGTACATTAGTCAAAAGGAGATATCCCTCAACCTGTATCTTGCCTGGTCTGCTCAGTGCAGGTCTGGTGTGGGGTGGAGGCCAGCCAGCAGGCAGCCACCTTGGGTGCGTGGGCCTCCTTTGTAGTCTAGGTTCCCGGCAAGCGAACTGCCCAGTGTGCATTTGCCCATTCTGCCTCACTGCAGCTCTGGTGTGGAATGGGGTCTGGCTGGCAGGCCGCCGCCCTGGGCCTAGGTAATGGTGCAGGCCTCCTTTGTGGTCTAGGGTCAAAGCAAGGGATCTCCCCTGTGCACACTTGCCCAGTCTGTCTTAGCACAACTCTGGTGTAGAGTGGGGAACAGCTGGCAGCCCGCCACCCTGGGTGCAGGTAATGGTGCAGCCCTCCTCTGTGGTCCACGTTCCCAGTGAGTGAAATGCCACGTGTGCATTTGCCCGGTTTGTCTTAGCTCAATTGTGGTATGGGGTTGGGGCTGGCCAGCAGGCTACCGCCCTGGGCACAGGTAATGGTACAGGCCTCCTTTGTGGTCTCATTCAGCTTTTATTTCCAAAGTTCTTGCTGTGTAAATTTGTAAATTTCTTATTTTATGGATTTGATTTAGAAACATAATTTTCTCCCATTGTCTACTCTACTAGTCAGGATAATCCTGCGTTCAGATTACTTTTCCTCCTATTTGTCTCATGTGGATCTGCCAGTTAATCTTCCACCCATGTCCTTTTACAACCAATGGATTTGCAAATATCTTATCTTGATTTTTATCTTTTTAAATTCTCTTCTTTCATAGTTATACTCAGTTATATTTTCTACTAAATAAGACTACCAAATGCAGGTAGCACATAAGGTGATTCTTATTCATTTGGTGCTATTATATTGTGCTTCATTTTTGATAACTTATGAAGACAGATAAGCAGAAGAAAATATAGGAATTGCTTCATATATGATCCTTTCATCATGTTTATGCCATATTTACATGCATTAGAAGTATCTATTTATTAAATATATACCTGTAATCCAATTGTGCACCTTTTCACATTTATGAACACAATTATACTTACATGTATCTTATTTTTACACTTCAATTCTATTTGTCTGTGTGAAATCTCTGCAAAACATACTATAATGTCAAAGCCCAATGGACATTTAATAAATATTCATTTATGACAATCATGATGGTCTCACACAGAGCTTTTGAATGTGATTTTTGGAAATCATCAGCTATTCTTTGACATAGATAAGAAACCTTCCCTAAGAAACAATTATCTTTCAGTTATGAAAGAAACACAAGGCAAAACCAAGTCAGATGGAGTCTCTTTGTTTTTTAAACTAAAGATTCAATGTAGGGATCATGAACATTTTGGATAATAGCTTTGTATGGAAACCTAAGTTAGTGACATAAAATTGTATGTGATTTAAATCTTTTCTCCACATTCTGTGGTATGCACTTAGAAATTCAGACCTGTGGTTTTATATACATCTGAGCACAGCACAGAGCTGCAATTATATCAACAGTCATTCTATGAGTGTTAGTACTGAAGATACAAATCCACTACAGCAAGCTGATTAGCAATGCTAATATGTGCACTATGCCGCCATATAATTAGAAAGAGTTTTACTCACAGGAATGTTGAGGTTATGAGGTTAGGACAGTTTCCATTTCAAAAGAAGGAAGAATCCAGGTTACCATGATGGGGAAAAAGTAAATCACCTAATTTAAGTTGTTGAAAGTATCAGGGCTTATTTAAAGAAAACGAATTTTACCTTTCCTTGTGAAAATTAAGGCAAATTATGAGTTTATTCTTCCTCAGATAAAGAGGACAAAAAAAAACCCATAAAGCAGACCCTCATTAAGGGTGACAGCTAAGGAATCTCTGCCATGTAAGACTATATTAGCACCACAAGCTTGTCACATCATTGTTCACTTATGAGAGAAGGGAGATTGATTAGAGAAAAAAGCCACAAAAATGTTCACTCTCTCCTAAAGTGAAAAGGTGCAGATGTAGAAGTGGAAGAGGAGGGAAGGGATTCAGTAGTAAACACTTGGTTATAATCATAATAAAAAATCTATGTTGTTTGTGCAATTTCATCAGGATTCATTCTTTGTATTCCTTTTCAGCAATAATGATCTACAAAATCTCTTAGGTTTGGTTGTCTGTAATTAGCTAAGATGTGTAGTTATCTATGCTTTCAATGAAGAACAATATTAGACAATCACTTATATTTGCAGACAATCTCACTATCTGAAAATGTAAGTGTAGATACATTCAATATTTAGAAAAAGCTATTTTATTTCTGTTGAAATTTATCACAATTGAAATGTATCACACTCATAGCAGTACACTATGTGGTGGGATAAAGATGTGTTACCACTCTGCATCCAGAATAAGAAACTGGCTCCTTTTTTTTTTTAAGCCTTGTGATTATATCTGAATGTTATATACATGTCCTGAAATGAAAAGGCATTCTCATAAATCCTTGCATTATGTGGGAAAATGTCACCTGCAGCTTTAAATAACATTCTCAAAGACAAAAGGAAGTCCAAAGTATCTGCTCTTTTGAAAGACCAGAGGCTAACACACATTTACACCCACATCCATGTCCTCTGTGGAGGGCTATTTCTATTTTCATAACATGGTTAAGTTAGGATTATCCAAGGAAAAAATTTCAAAGGATTTATCATTTAACACTTCAGTGGAGTTACTAATAGTAATTATATTGAAGTAGGTCATTCCAAATCCACCCTCAAATTACAACAGATCCTGTATAAGTCAGCAAACATTTCAAACACAGTAGCCACAAAACCCCCATAATTATTACCAGTGTATGCCATCTAGCACACTGAAAACAAGATTCAAATTGCAATCCAGATTTCCAGTCACAATCTTACTAATATCTTGGCTAATACCTATATAGTAAGTAGATAGTTCATAAGGTAAAGGTTAATATAATCATAAAGAAAAATAAAAATTTACCTTTATTTCAACCCATGGTGCATATTCCTATTATTTTAACCACAAAATAAAAACTAAAAAATATAAATTAAAGATGAAGACATTTTACAAAGAGAATTTCTTTTGTTTAAATGGAACCTAGAAGTTATTTCCCAAGGTGTAAATTTCTGGATTTCATAGAACATATTTTTCCTACCCTTTGAAAAATACTTTCTAAATAAGTATATAGAAATTATGGTAAAGTTAATTAACACTAATGATAAAATCTAAAGAGGATTATTTATCAGGTCTTCTTCTTTGACCTGTTTATACATGTTCTAAGGTAATTTGTGAGTCTCTACTATTCCTCAGTGAAGCAAAAAGCATTATGAAGGTATGTGTTAAAGGAATAAAATATATGACATTTTGCAAAATATTTTACTTTGCCTAGCATTGTAACTTTGTTACAGTGTCCTTAGTTTTTGGTTCTTAAAATATGAAAACTGCACCAGTAACATTTCTTGTCTCAAGATTACTTATTCCTGTTCTTGGCAGGCAACATTTCTGGCTTGAGCTCTATTTGGAAAGTAATGTATTTTGCTACACATTACACAGGGATAAAACTATAGCCAAGATGGTAAACTACCTATCACTTTATTAATATTGAATTACTCAAGTATTTTCAATCACTTGTGATCCAGAGGGCATGCAAGCAAGAGAGAAAGAAGAAAGGAATAGTGGCTGGAAGGAGGGAAAAAATTTTAAGGTAAAAAAATGTCACATCCAAAGTGGTAGGGGAAAGTAATAAGGGGAAAGAATAAATATGATTTAAAAAGAAAAAGTACACATATATAGGGAGTGGGGAGTTGTAGGGTGGGTAGAGATATAGTAAAAATGAGAATTAACTCTTGTCATATACTGGTACAAAATCCCCAATGTTGAGTGTGATTGTGAGCTGTATATAAATGTACCAATAAAGAATTCAATTTAAAAAAATATCACACGATTCAAAAAATTTCTATTGCTGAATTAAACTAAGTTGTAAGCTCAGACTTAATATCAAATTTTCTTTTAAGAATTTGCATATTTTAAGAATTTATGTGTTTTACTTGTGATTAGTTACACTTTCTCATATTTAGTCAGGGTTGTTATATCCTCTTTAGTGGACTTCTATTGAGGTTTATGGGATCCATTAACAAATGAGCAATGATAATTTTGTTTGTTTGCTCAAAAATCTCTTTATTCTACACTTGAGACAATGAGGTCTAGCAACCAAAAGCAAGAGTGCAAGGCAAAGAATCTAAATGAAACATTGATGAAAGCTTTTTATAGGCTTTTCAGTAGTTTTCAAAATAAGATTCTTTTCTTTCTATGTCAATAATCTTTATGAACTTCTCACTGAAGTATAAATAGGAATGAGTAGAAAGGACAGAAAAACTGACTACAAAAATAGAAACAATAAAAGAACAGTACAATATTTCATAACATGAAATTTTTATACACACATATTTACATACTACACACAAAATTAGGTTGAATAAGCAAAACTTTTGGGGTACACAATTTTAAGGACTTTTAGGGCAGATTTCATTTATTTTCATTAAAAACATTCAAGAAACAAGATAATCAAAATGCTTAACCACCACCAGTATACTCAGTCCAGTCTAGTAATAAAATCTTCAGATTTAAGTTATAGCAACGTTCCTTTCTCAGTTTGGCCCCACTAGACTGCTCACTAGCAGACCCTTTGGTTTATTTGAATCTCACTCTTCCCACCCTTTCTGTGCTTTCTGCTCCCAAGAGGGTAGCAGTGAATTTCACTCAACCCAGGCAGTTCAAGGTCTAAGACAACCTTGTACCATGTTTCTTGTGCTCTCTTCTGAATCCATAACATGCACTTAAGCAACATTTGCTCTTGCAACTTTGAGCATTCAAGTTGCCTAAAATAGTCACTTCTTTGCCCGTTTTTTTTTTTTTTTTTTTTTTTTAGTACCAGGGATCTAACTCAGGACCTTAGGCTTGTCAGACAGGTGTGGCACCACTGAGTAACATCCTCAGCTGTCATTCTACTTTCAAAGCAGCTGGCCAATCAGTTTTGAGCTCTTTGGATTTCTAAGGCACTAGTCAAATAGCAGGTTTTAAAAGGTAGGAGTCACTTTTTAACTAAGGTATCTTAAGATCTATCTCCCTTGGATTCAGAGGAATGAAGATGTATCCCATTTTTCCCCTTGGAGGTGTGATAGGACCCTCAGAAAACTAACAACTTTTTCCCTAAATTCACCTTTCCAACTTCCCAATCCTTTTGATCATTGATATTATGAAGAAGCTTAAGAACTGCATGACTGTTTTTCTCCTTCCTTCTCATATAAGACCTGGAGGATGTCTTCATATTTCACCCTAAAATCTTTCTTTCTTGGGACCTCAGCTAAAACAAACAGTTAGAGTTCCACTTTAAAATTCTGTTATACCTGGTTCTCAAACTGCACCATGTTCAAAATGTAGAGAGGAAAAATTAGTTTTTCACCAAATAAGGAAGATTAAATGGTAGCAAGTGATTTAAAAATTTTTACAGTTGAAATAAGAGCATGAAAGTAACAATATTTAACACTAAGTTTTCATCTACCAATGATATACTCATCTTCATAACAATTAAATAAAAATATATTTATTGGTGATTGGTATAAACAAGGGATAAAGACCTAAATCTTAAGAAAATAGATACACTACTCTGTACCTAAAATTGCTAACCTTATTTCCATAAAGAATCTAGAAATAAACAGTGACCCAAGAAGAGAAAAATATAAGCCCTTTTGCAACATTATCTTAGGGAACTTTTTAACTCTTAAGAAATAATCAGTGTGGGCCAGAGATTTAGCTCAGTGGTTCGAGCGCCTGCCTTGCAAGCTCAAGGTCCTGATTTCGATCCCCAGTAACCTCATACAATGGGCATGTTGACTTACGCCCACCAGCAATCAATACCACATACCACAGTGCCAGGCTTGGTGGCTCACACCTGTCATCCCAGCACTCAGGAGGCAGAGACAAGAGGATTGCTGAGTCTGACGCTTGCCTGGGCTACATAGTGAGCTCAGGGCCAGCCTGGACTACAAAGTGAGACCCTGTCTCAAAAAAAAAAAAAATCAGTGTAATAGAAGTGAAATAGGGTTTTGAAATCAAAACAGATTCAGGGTTTAGAGAAGTTGCAAATGAATTCACTATATTTAGAATTAAAGTGGGGAACTGATTTTAAGCCAATAGTTACAGAATCTGGATGAATGATTTGAAATGAATTCTGTTGGGTTTAAAATTTTTCTCAAAGGCTTTCAGCAGTGCTTATGAGAAACAAATTTTGACTTCCATAGCACTTCATCCTGAAATTCCACCAGCACATCAGAAATCTTACAACTTCAACAAAGGTGCTTTTCTAATTTTGTAAACATTGGAATATTATTACTAGTTATATCACTATAGATTATTTTACTTTGTTTACTATTTGAAGAAGTCTTTACTGAGTCTTCAAATTTTATTTGATCTTTTATCATTATCTGTTTTTAATGTTGCTTTAGTTTGAATTTTAAGTGTTTGAGCAGTGTTTAATGTGGCAAGAAAGAACAATTCATAGAGAAATATTTATAACAATAATGTAATAATATGGTTTAAATATCATCAAAGTCTAAAATCATTTAAATGAAACTCACTCAGAAACTGATATTTGAGCACCTATTTGTGGTTGCTTATTATCCCACAGACCTAGAGAAAAATCTAGATAATCTATAGAATTTTAGTGGGACAGCACTAAAATAGGTAGCTGTTAATTTGAAATACTTAACAGAAATCAAGCCTTTAACAATCATATGAATATAGACTTTCAGATCCAATTTCATGAAGAGCCTCTCATTTTTCTTTTCTTTCTTTTTCCCTCCCCTCCCCTCACCCACTCTACCTCCCCTTTTTTGCCTTCCCTTCCTCCTCCTTCTTTTCCTCAGCCTTACAGTATAATACTAGGTTATGGCATTTAGTAAAGATAATGACAGACCAATACATATAAGCCATATATTTGTCATGAATTGGATCTAATCGAATGATCAGTAGGCACATTCTTATTGCCAGTTTTTATTATCTCTTTTGAGAAAGCACTGGAACCTTTCATTTCGTTAATTTCAAATCAGCCAATTTCCTACAGTCAGTGCCCAATGGCAGGCTGAAAAAACCTAACATTGTTTCCTTTTCTTCTTCACTCCTCTTGGGGGGCTGGTGGGGGTGGTATTTGCACGTATGTGCATGAGTATAAAGAAATGATTATTTCTGCAGCTTTTGGCTTGAATGTTTGTCACTTCGTTCACTATAATTCAATTTGCCCCCACCCCAAAATAGATGCTTCAGTTGCAATCTTCACCCCTTTAGAATCACCATGCAGGCAAGGTTAGCTAATAAACTTTGATTAATGTAGCCAAATACAAACTCCCACCTCAAGCTCCTTTATTTGGAATACTATCATCAGATTGGCTTATAAAGAGGAGGAAATAACATAAGGTCGGAAGGGATGGAGATGGGGTAAAATAGTAATAAAAAGTAATTATATAAAAATGCTAAAGATATAACATCTGTGTTTTGCTTAGCCCACTGAACTTGACAGTTCCAGATATACACTATTGTCCATGTTTAAACAGATAAGAAAACGGAAAAGGGAAAAGAATGTTTATGTGAGATCATTAAATAGTGCAGGAAAAATAAGAGTCTTTATTACACTGGTAAGGAAAAGAGAAACTCAGTGAAATTTCTTTCCACAGATTTGCCTTTGTGATCCACAAGGTGCTGTTCCCCTGCTTACATTTCGTTACCCTGGCAACACACTCCTGTAAAATAAAGATTATTAAAGCGCATATGATTATTTTGCTGCTGAGTGAATAAGACAAGCTGCTTCTGAAATGCCTTATCAGAGAAATTCAATTTTAGACCAAATTGTGTTTTTGCCTCCTTCTGGCTTTCTCTTCCCTCCCCCACTTCAAATAAAACCATCATCTCCACAGTTACTGCATGATATTTTGTTATGCATTGATACTCTTAGTATTTTTAGCTTTCTTTTAGTTTTATAAAGTGTTTTTCTCATTTTCATTATAGGTCTCATCTACTTTTCATCTACCTATCATCTGTTTGCAAATCAAAATTAGAGGACAATGCCCCTATTTTGGCTTTATATATAGCATTAATAGACATATTGGGCTCTGCACAAAATATAAATGCATATAATATTGCATATGCAATATTTCACTAAAGGATGAGGTAAAGAGCTAAGGCGTGAGGTGCCATTTTTAAATCTGTAATCTATCTGTACCAGTTAGCTTCACTCTTAAGTTTAGTGTTTTATGCTTTTCCATTTGATACTACCCTAAGGTGATGCTACAAAGATGGACAGTTTTACAACTATTTTGATAGCCAGTCATATTTTTCTTGTCCATTCCTTCTGCATTTGTTCTTTAATTAGTGAAAAACAGAAGAAGATTCTGGAGAGTCTGGAAATTATGTAATATTAAGCTTATAAAGCTCTGTTAATATTGGCCAATTTCCTGCATAGACAGTAATGACAACTTTTCTAGATCTATCTAGGGATTTTTATTAGATATAAAATCTAGAGCTATACCTTAAGCTTGTTCAAGGTCCAAGCAAAAGTCAGCGAGAAAAGAAAATTGGAAATAGTTAATTTGCATCATTTTAAAGCTCTGTTAAAAAGCTTTATCATTTGAAATCTTTTAAATATGAGTTACATCAGTTTTGAAAAGGAGATAGAGGAAATAGAGTTTATTCAGAAAAAGACAAGGTTTCAACCAAGGCTACACGGAATATTCTTTACATCTGTTAAAGCTGGTGAGAGACATGGATGGACAAGAACAGTTCTGGAGAATCCTTGGGTAGTGAACTGTTTCCATTGAGATTGTTTATGGAACATTTTCGCGCTTCCGTAAAGCTCTGTATATAACTTGATGTGTTGTACACACACACATGCACACACAGAATAGTGTATAATGCTGATGTTTAACAACATACAATCATTGGTATTTCCTCTGTTAATATTCATTTCCAGGCCTGACCAAGTAACATGCCCTTATATTGATTAAGCAAGTAGAGCCTTGGCTTTTTATTTAGATATCTACAAATCTCTACTCATCAGTAAGAAACTGATATTTATTAAGTACTAGAAACTCAGAGTACAATCAAAATGCTGTATCAATTCTTCTGAAGAAGCAATATAGTGCAATACACATCATCTTTGGTGTGCTGCCTCCACCACAGGGCTCAGGGCTGTAATTCACTCCCAGCATTGCCCAGAAGGTGTCACCACAAGCTCATTGGCTTGAAGGACTTGGGGACAAGTGGGGAGTAGAAAGCAAAGGAAAAGAAAAGAGACACAAAGAAAAAAAAAAATCTTCATGCAGACAAAGGAAAAGAAGACTCCTACCAGGCAAGAATATTTCCAAATAAAGAAACCCAAACATTCCCATAGGAAAAAGGGGGGCTACACTTGACAGTGACAGTAGAACATGAGAGACTCAAAAAAGGAGCTATTTGAGGCAGTCATTTTGTGGAAAGTAAACAGAAGCTGATGAAAAGGAAATGTCCATGTACTGAGCCTGATCCAAGGTTCTCACCTGAACTGGTTTACCTCATAATCACTGCTAGTTGTTTAAAGTGCACAGGATCACACAAAAACAGAGAATGAAAGAATAGCTGGAAAGGGATGCTATAATCAAAGAATAATAAGACACAGTTTTTTATTGAGAAACTACACAAATTAACTTCAAATTACTGCCACAGTCACACAAGAGGAGGTTGCAAGGCACAAAACTTGTTGCTGCACTCCATCAAGTTTCTTCACTTGAAACTTGTGGTTTATTGTGGTTTCTTCACTCAGGTACTAGTAGCTAAAAGCCATCCCTTTACAGTACTACATCTTTTAATCTCTATTCTTCCCCCTGTATTTTAATTAAAAGACAATGAACCTTTAAAGTGGTCAAATGGAAAATATAAAATTACAACATTCTATCAGAGCTTCAGATATTCCTGTTCTCCAAGCATGAGAAGAATTCAAAATAACATACTTGGTATTTTATTACACACCAGTCCCTCTCTGCCCTTTCTTTATCAGAGCTCTTGGTTGGAAGAGCTATTTGAAACTAGAAAGATAATTCAACCTCAGACTGATAAATAGAATTTAAAAAAAACAAGAAAGATCAATTTAATCTATTCTCTGGATCATCTCAACTGATATTTAATTTCTAAAATAATACTGTTACTCTGCATTCCTCCTAAATTTAAGTGACATAGGTCTAAGAATCAGTAACCTCTTATTTAAGTATTATTTACTCACCATTTTGTCAGTCTGAGGGCATGTGAGCTAAAATAAGATAAATATGGTAGAAAATTATTGGATAGTAAGTAGGCCTGAATGCTTAGCTTTACTCTAACTCCACAGCCTAAATCTATTAATTTTGGCAAAGGGCACCAAGACAAATCCATGCTGTTTGAAATGTTCCATGGGAGCCTTTAAAAATGAAGGTCTTGTCTACTCTTTATGGACATTAAAATGCTTTATCCCAAGGACCCCTTTATAGCAAACTGCAAGCTGTTCTGTTTTATCTGCTTTGACAGGATGAAGGGCTGAGCTGACCCTAGAGGGATGGGATATGCAGACTGAGTAGTTCAAACTTGAGATTTCCAATAAACCATTTCCTACAATTAGGAAAAAGACATGTAGGATAGTCATTTCAGCAGATAGTTTTAACTCATTAAGAATTATGTTATTCCCCTATACTTATTGAATCACCTAAAATCTAACTAAAATCATGTTCCTTTAACGTTTCACTCCAAACTAGCACTAAAAGCCCTTAAAATCAGCCCACTAAAGCATTAGGATGTGTGTGTGTGTGTGTGTGTGTGTGTGTGTGTCCTTCTTGATCATTTGATTTTTCTATCTGCTGCCTTAGTTCTTGACATCATTCTTTGTTTTGTTTTGTTTGTTTTTCAGTTTTTTGAGACAGGGTCTCACTTTGTAGTGGCCCTGAACTCACTATGTAGCCCAGGCTAGCCTCAAACTCACATCAATCCTTCTGCCTGTGTCTCCTGAGTGCTGGGATTATAGGCATAAACCCCAGTTCTTGATATCTTACAAATTCAAATCTTTTTCAGTACTGTACTTGTGTAGTCATAATTATTCCTTACTCTCAAGTTCAATTATCCATTCACCACTGGTTGACAATTCTACAGCAACTATTTCTCTTTCTGGCCTACCAATCTCCTTAAAGAAAATACTTATGTATTACAATTATCAACTTAGTGAGGTTGCAATTGAACAAAAAACAGACAATAAGTAAAATTTTCAGAACAGTGTTTGTCATACACTACATAAATACTCAACTATTACTGAAATAATTTTTGGGAGGGGAAAACTATTTCAGAAGTAAAAATACATTCATTTTCTTTGGTTTATTTCAACAAAGTACTGTTTCAACTAGTTAATGAATGCTGAAAGTGTGAGATTCAGATTGAATTCTTCACTTATAGATTCCTAGTAAAGACATGGAGATAAATATGGAGAGTATAAATATTAACTTACAAAATTATACTTTATAATGTACAGTTATAATAATCACAGGTATACTTTTATGTAAGTTATTTTATAAAAAAAAGTAATAAAAATGGGAAGATGGGAACAAAGGTCTTTTATCATGACTTTCAAAACCTTTGACAATAATAAAACTGATAATTTATCAATAAAGATCCCACCAGGTCAGAGAATGTCCTTCAAAAATATTCTGAAACCCTACAAAAAGCAAACAATGACTGAAGTTATGACCTAATTTTAAATTACCTCATCTGTTCCTCTCTCATTTACTTTTCTTTATCAATATATCTTCAAATTGCACTAATTTTTCAAAGGGGAGAAGTGCATACAGAGCAAACATTTCAACAACTGAAATAGAAAAGCATTAAAAAAAACTTAAAAACCCTGGATTTGAATATTGGTTCCACTGATAACTGACAAGTTCTTAAAGAGCCTAAGATTTAGTACATTCTTCTAGAAATATTAACAATAATATGGGCCAGAGATCTGGCTCAGTGCTCAGTGGTTCCGGCGCCTGCCTCGCAAGTGCAATGATCCTGAGTTCAATCCCCGGTAACCACATACAGTGCTGGGTGTGGTGACTCACGCCCACCAGCAATCAATACCATATACCACAGTGCCGGGTGTGGTGGCTCATGCCTGTAATCCCATCACTCCGGAGGCAGAGAGAGGAGCATTGCTGAGTTAGAGGCTTGCCTGGGCTACATAGTGAGCTGAGGGCCAGCCTGAACTACAAAGTGAGACCCTGTCTCAAAAAAAAAAAAAAAATCAACTTAGTAAGGTTGTAATTGAACAAAAAACAGATGATAAGTAAAATTTTCGGAACAGTGTCACACACTACATAAATACTCAACTATTACTGAAATAATTTTTGGTTGGGGAAAACTATTTTGGAAGTAAAAATACATTCATTTCTTTGGCTTATATCAACAAAGTACTGTTTCTTTCACGAAAACAAATGTAATTGTTTTACCCTGCTGACAATTTAAAATTAAAGAATAAATATGTATTACTGTACTTTAATAAAATTTCTTCATGATTTGATATAAAATTTGACACTTTGTGCTTTTCAAAACAGAAAATGTAATAAAATAGGAAAAAGGATAACTACAGACAAAAAGAGACATAAATAGGCTCTATTTATATTTCCAGAATGGAAATAGGCCAGAATGGAAAGAAAAATGCAAAAGAGTATTCAGGCTGAAGCTCCTGGCACACTTGACTCCAGAGAGAAACAGTGGTGGCCAGAGGTGAAGCTCCAGTATGGAAAAAATGACTAAAGCGGTTTAACAGAAATGGGGCAATTGTATTAGGGTTCCCCTCATCTAAAAAGATACTTCATAGATGAATTTGTGGAACCTCTAACTCTGGGCTGAACACAAAATTGTCATTATAAGACTTATTTTTGGAAGGAGCTTTAGGGAGCCAAATGCAGGTAATTGAAATATCATCACAAGGAGAAATGATCAAAGTCAAATAAAAGGGACAAAACACTTACAAAATGTCCCACCCAAAATAGGCCTGCAAACCCAAAGCTGTAGGAATCTAATTCTAGCAAAGAATCCAACAGAATCAACAAATCAACAGAAAAAAAATACATTCCACATAAAATTAATTTTATTGAAACAGTCGGACAAAGCCTTTAAAAGAATATGTTTAGGATGTTTGAAAATATAAATAAACACTTTCTAGCAAAAGCCAAGTATAAAGTAAAAGAGACAGAAATAAAATGGAATAGGTAGGTGTTAAAAAATACGTCATTGAAATTGTAAACTTGACAGCATAAATAAACTCTGGGCTAGATCTTGTGTACCCAAAACCTTAAGAAAAAGAAAACTTTAACAAGCTATTAAATCTATTAAAGCACTGATAAAGTTTGCAGAATATGAGACTAATATATAAAATTCAAGTATGCTTCTATACACTACCCAGGTGTAGAGTATAATTTGAAAGACAAATTAAGTAAATGATTCCACTTATAATGGTATCAACAAGAAAAAATATTTAAGAATAAATATAATTACAGAAGGGCTGATTTGTACACTAAAACACAAAAATATTAAAATATAGCTAAATAAATGCAAAGACATCCAATGGCCTGAGAGCTTAGGAAACGATACTGTTAAGATGACAATACTTTTTAAAAATTTATTAATACTTTTTAAATCTTTATTGGTACATTGTGTATATAAATCATGATCACACTCAATATTGAGAATTTTTATCAGCATATGACACAATGAATTTTCATTTTTTCCCATTCCCCTACCCAACCCATAAACCCCCATCCCCTAAATACATAAGCTTTGTTTCCCTTCTTTATTACTGTCAATTTTTTACCCCTCATTAGTCACCCCTCCACCATAATTTTATACATATCAATGATCACACTTGACACTGAGAATTCGTACCAGTATCTAACACAACTTAGTTCTCATTTTTCCCATTCTCCTGCCACCCTACCATCCCCCTGCCCCTTTATACATAAACTTTGCTTCCTTTTATTACCATCAAATTTTTCTTTCCCTTCTTTATCTACAATAATACTTCTTAAATTGATCTATAAATTTGTATGAATCCCTACTAAGACCCTAGATATATTTTGCAGAAAGTGCTAAGTTTATCTTAAAATTGATATGTAAAATTCAAGGGGACCAGAATAGACAGAACAATCTTAAAAAAGACAAAGAAATTGTAGAATTTACATTTCAAATTTCAAAACTTACTGTAGAAGCTATCATAATTAAGACTGGTATTGTTACAAGGATAGGAATCTAATTCCAGCAAAGAATCCAACAGAATCAACAAATCAACAGAAAAAAAATACATTCCACATAAAATTAATTTTATTGAAACAGTCGGACAAAGCCTTTAAAAGAATATGTTTAGGATGTTTGAAAATATAAATAAACACTTTCTAGCAAAAGCCAAGTATAAAGTAAAAGAGACAGAAATAAAATGGAATAGGTATATATATATATACCTATTATATAATATAATATATATATAATATATAATAATATATAATATATAATATATAATACATATATAATATATAATATAATATATAATATAATATATAATGATATATAATATAATATATAATATATAAATAAATAATATAAAAATTCTCAGAATGGTACGCTTACATTTTTGGTCAACTGATTTTTCAGCAAGGTTGCCAAGACGATACGGCAGGGGAAAGAAGACTTAAACTAGTTGTGCTGTGTTGAAGGGATATTCACATGTGAGAAAACAGTGCTTCCAATTCCATACAAATTTAAGTAAGAGCATCATAAATCTCATTAGATATAAGAGTTAAACTACAGTACTCTTAGAAGAATACATAGGAACAAATATTCTTGATCTTGGTTTAGGCAATGATTTCTCAGATACAATATCAAAATTACAAACAAGAAAAATTTGATAAACTGGATTTCATCAAAATGGCAAGCTTTTGTGCCTCAAAGAACTCCATCAAGAAAGTGGAAAAAAAAGAAAGTATTTGCAAATCATCTATCTGATAAGGAAATTGTATTCAGAATAGGTAAAGGATATGTTATATATAACTTAATAATAAAAAGGATAAAGTCCTATTTTAAATGTAAGTAAAGTATTTGAATAGAAATATCTCCAAGGCAGTATAGGAATGCCAAAATGCATATGAAAAGATATTTCTTAATAATTAATGAGATGCTAAGGCAAACCACAATGAGATAGCGCTTTGCATCCAATAGGACACATGATAAGATAGATAATAGCAAGTATTAACAAAGATATGCAGAAAGTGGAAACCTCAGACATTGTTACTGGAACTATGGAATAGTTAACCTACTTCTTGGAGTTCTTCAAAATGTTAAACACAGTGTCATATGCTTCAGCCTATAATACCACTGCTAAAGGAATATATCCAAGAGAGAAATATTACTCACACATGTCCATCCAATGATGAATGGAAAACAAAACAGTATTATAACTTAATAAAAGAAAAAGGTGAAATAGTTATATAATATGGTTGAATCTCTAAAATATTATGGTAAGTGAAGAAGTAAGTTACAAAAGACAAAGTATTATATAATATGTATGTACAAATGTTTAGAATAGGTAAATCTACAGAGACAAAAGTAGATTCTTGCTTACACTTACCAGGAGGGCATAAACACACAAAAGGAACAAAGGGGAGTAACCACCAATGGGTACAAAGTTTCTTTTGGGAGTGAGGTAAGGTAAAGTGTTCTAAAATTAGATTTGGGTAATAGTTCAGAACCTTGTAAACATACTAAACCCATGGAATTGTACCCTACATAATAGGTTACATATATTTATGTCATGTAAATTATCTCAAAATTTTTTTTAAATACCTGGAGATATGAACGTAAACTGCTACAACTTTGAAGATCAAACTGGTGACATTCAGTCTAGTTAAATATATACATACCAAGGAATTCCATTCTCTGGTACATATGAAGGCAAAAATTCCTATACCTAAGCACAAAGAAACAGGCACAAGAATGTTAAGGCTGACGTAAACTCACTATATAGCCAAAGATGGCCTTAAATTCTTGACAATCCCCCTGCCTCAGCCTCCTGAGTGCTGGGATTATAGGCATGTGTCATATCTGGCGACTGATACTTTCACACACAGAGACTACCTAAACACTTGCGAAGAAGTGGATAAACTGAGGCAAACTGCTAAATCAAAGTATCATATAAAATATACCAATGAAAACAAAACTCAAAAATAGAACCTTGAGAAAAAAAGAAACTACGTCATAATATACATAGTTGCTTATTTCTCTAGCACATATTCTACATCAACATATACCACTTTTGGACACAGAATGATATAATAATGTAAAAATTCCTTCCATATGAAAACCACTAATGTCAAGGCATTACTTCTGAGAAAAAAAGTTAATGGAAAATAAAGACATGAATTGTATTCATAATGCATATTATTATAATGTTAAAATTCTATATTGGGGCTAGAGGGTTAGCTCAGTGGTTCCGGCGCCTGCCTTGCAAGCACAAGGTCCTGAGTTCGATCCCTGGTAACCACATATAATAATGCTGGGCGTGGAGACACGCCCACCAACAATCAACACCGCATACCACAATGCCAGACATGGTGGCTCACGCCTGTAATCCCAGCACTCAGGAGGCAGAGACAGGAGGATTGCTGAGTTCGCAGCAGCTTGCCTGGGCACCATAGTGAGCTCAGGGCCAGCCTGAACTACAAAGCGAGACCCTGTCTCAAAAGCAAAAAAAAAAAAAAAAAAAAAAAAATTCTATAGTAGTCAACCCAAACTGAATTTATTAACTTGTGCAATGGACATTTGGGTACTACATATATTAATTTCCATCTTTTTAAGATGTGTTTAAAATATATTTTAACCAAAATAGCATGATCTCATTCATTCATTCACTTATTTGGTCATTATTTATTCAGTAGTGGAGACTGAACCTAGGACGTTTACACTAAGCTATGTCTCTGGCCCTCTATGTCTTTATATTTACATTGTCCAGATGCAATTCAAGCTTGCAATCTTTCTGTTTCAGCCTCCCATACAGGAATGCACCACATATGGGAATGTACCACAGTGCCTGGCTATAATCTAGTAAATTTAAAGTTTCTGTAAACTTTAAAGTCTGTCAAAAATATTTTTCTGTTTTTTTTCAATGAACATATCAAGGCCGAATACTACTAATTTTAGGCAGAATTAGAGTACTACTAAAAGGATTCACTTATCAAAATACTAATTTTTTTAAAAGGTGAAATTACTATGCATTAATTCAAACACTTTGAAAATCAGATGCTCTCTGACCTCCCCACCACTGTTACCTGACAAGGTCATTGCTTCAAGAATATAATTATTCAAGAATGAGGGAGAACATTCAGCCGGGTATTCTCCTTACTGTTTCCTCACTAGAAATCATAGAAATGACAACTATAATTAAATCTTTTTAAAAAAATTACCTATGAGTTTTAAGTAAAGATAAAAATTATTTCTAACCTTATGAACTTTAACACTGTACTGTACTAAAAGAAATTCTTCCAGTCTATCTCTATATTAGTAAAGAACATGACAGCTAAATAAATAGGAAATCTTCACTTCTGACCTTTTACAGCTATTCAAAAGAAGCAATTTTGTTTGCCACTATTCCACTTACCACAGATGCAAGTGAAAAAAGTTTAATACTTAAAACTAAATCATTTCTTATCCCATAAGAGCTGAATGCTTCAAGAAAAACATTATTACAAAATAAGAAGGTACCATTTAGCCCCTGAGCCAGAAGTCAGTGGTGTCTTTCATTATCTGGAAATGATGTTTTAAATGGGGAGGGGTTAAATTTGAAAGTAAATCCAACAATCTACTACTATCATCATTATATATAAACGGTTATCTGTTAGAGAAGGTCCCATTTTTTAATCATTGTAACAAAAAGATTTCCTTTCATTGACATTTTTTCCCAAAGAAGTACAGCAAGATAAAGACAATAAAAAATTTTAGACCATCAACTACATTTGCTGCACCATTATTTATATTTCTGCCAGGGCCAAACAACTTTCATCTTGGGGCCAATTCTGAATGACGACAAAGAGCTGATCAAACACTGTGTCAAAAGTTTATAAGATGTGTAAGTTTCCCAGCAGATAGATAGATTAAGGAAAAAGAATAGTGATATGAAACTTTCTAGTCTGTGTTTCTGATGATGTATGTTAGTAATTATTTGAATTTTATTTAAATTATTTAAGCAGGAACTATCCCATATCCTGAAATATGCCTATGGATAAGTAAATATAGTTCATTTTTCTTGTCATGTGGTATGATGTCCTTAACTCTTTTAGAAAGGTATCTAGAAAGGGAATAGCTCAGTCAAGTGGAATTTCTACTTTTGCTTTCTTAAAGAATCTCCATACCGATTTCCCTAGTGATTGTACTAGTTTACATTCCCAGCAACAGTGTAGAAGAGTTCCTTTTTCCCTGCACCCTCACTGGTACTTGTTATTATTTGATTTTTTTTCTTTTTTAAGACAGGGTCTTGCTTTGCAGTTCAGGCTGGTCCTGAGCTCACTATGTGAATATCAGGCAAGCCTTGAACTCACAGCAATCCTCCTGCCTCTGCCTCCCAAGAGCTGGAATTACAGGCGAAAGCCACCACACCCAGCTACTATTTGTTTGTTTGATGATCAATTCAAACAACTCAAACCATAAAATTTCTGAAGTTTGGGGCTGGAGGGTTAGCTCAGTGGTTCCGGTGCCTGCCTTGCAAGCGCAAGGTCCTGAGTTCAATCCCCGGTAACCACATACAATGCTGGGCATGGTGACTCACGCCCACCAGCAATCAATACCCCATACCACAGTGCCGGGCGTGGTGGCTCACGCCTGTAATCCCAGCACTCGGGAGGTGGAGGCAGAGGCAGGAGGATTGCTGAGTTCGAGGCTTGCCTGGGCACCATAGTGAGCTCAGGGCCAGCCTGAACTACAAAGCGAGACCCTGTCTCAAAAGCCAAAAAAAAAAATTTCTGAAGTTCTTTTAATTGTTTTCTATATTTACAGGAAGTTGTGTACTGATGTATTTTTCTTTGACATATGATTTTTCTTTTTTCCCTTTTCAATAAGTGGTTTTATGTGAATAAATTAAATAGAGCCTCATATTTTAAATATATTGTGAGCTGTTTAACTGATATTTTGTTTTATTTTTGTGAAGTTGATAATATGAAGATTCATACTAATTAATGTTAGTTCAGCTAAAATTAGCTCAACTAACATATATTTACATTGTCTAGGGATATGTGCTTATAGTTTTGTGGAAGAAATAATAGTGTTCACCAGCTTGTAAAAATAGTGTAAGAAATTAAACATTTATAAAGTGATGAAAGTAAAAATAAAATAATTAGAATAACTTGATCACTTCTTAAGGACTTTATTTTTCATAACTTGTGATGTAAGAGACTTTTTTTTTCTTTTGATGGTGAGGATCAAGCCCCAACCCTCACAAAGGCTAGGCAAGTATTCTACACTTGTCTATACTGCCAGATTTAAACCTCTTAAAAACATTTTAAGAGGTTTAGAAGGTGTTCCACTACATCAACATAGCCAAATTACTTTAGGACAGAAATCATTAAAACTATAGAAAAGTGATCTACCATTCTTAACACAAAAGGAAACTTCACTTAACTCATAATTCAGACAAATTCCAGTCTCAGTAGGTCTAATTATTGGCAGATACTAAGTTACTTTAGGATAGAGTGCAATACACCATTCTCAACATCTTGCCAAACTGTCCAGAATCAACCTAGAAATAATGGCTGATTCCAATAGAATAGTCTTGACATGCCCTCAATGTCCATTTAGGGTTTTCTTATCTATCTATCTATCTATCTATCTATCTATCTATCTATCTATCTATCTATCTATCTATCTATCTATCTATCTAATCTATCTATCTATCATCTATCTACTTAGGTACCAGGAATCAAACTCAGGACCTTGAGCTTGCCAGGCAGGTGGGTGCCTCTGAGCTACATCCTAGCCCCTCTTACTTCTTTGTACCTGTGAGTGCAATTTTATGTTTATTGCTATAAGAATCCTGTTAGTAACATTGGTATACAAATTTATACATGAACATGTTTTCATTTTTCTTAGGTATATTCCTAGAAGTAGAATTTCTGGTGCATTCAGCAACTCTGTATGTTTTGCAATACTGTTTTTCAAAATGCCCTTGTCATTTTACATACATACTAGTAACATATGAGGGTCCAAATTAATATATATCTTCATTAACACTTGATACTGTCATTTGCCTCTTATGCTAGGAATGAGGTACATATTTCATTGTGGTTTGGATTTAGATTTTTTTTTTTTAGCAGGGTCTCACTCTGTAGTTCACACTTGATGTTAGCCAAAAGGATGAGAAGTGATCAGTCTATACTTCTCACTGGCCTTCAACTCCTTATGTAGCCGAGATTAGCTTGAAATAATGGTGATGTTCCTGCCTCGGTCTCTCAAGTGCTGGGATTATAGGCATGTACCAACATCCCTGGCTTGAGTATCTATATTGTAACTTTTAACGTCCTACCTACCTTTTATGTATCTCCATTTGAAAAACTTCAAGTCTTTGTAGATCTTAAAATAGGGTAATTTAGTGCTTTTTGTTGTAATGTTAATTTTTTCCCTCTTTTTAAAAAATATATTTCTGGGCTGGAGATTTAGCTCAGTAGTTCTAGCACCTGCCTTGCAAGCACAAGGCCCTGAGTTTGATCCCGGTAACTACATACAATGCTGGGCGTGGTGACTCACGCCCACCAGCAATCAACACCACATACCACAGTGCCAGGCGTGGTGGCTCACGCCTGTAATCCCAGCACTCGGGAGGCAGAGACAGGAGGATTGCTGAGTTTGAGGCTTGCCTGGACTACATAGTGAGCTGAGGGCCAGCCTGAACTACAAAGCGAAACCCTGTCTCAAAAAAAAAAAAAAAAATATATATATATATATAATATATATATGTGCGTGCGTGTGTGTGTGTGTGTGTGTGTGTGTGTGTATGTATATATGATATAAGACCTTTGGGATATAAGACCTTTGGGAGATGTGTGATTCACAAATAACTTCTGATATTTTATGGATTGTCTTTTCATGTTCTTCATGGAGACCTTGAAGCACAAAACTCTCTAATTGTGATGAAGTCTATCCTATTTTACTATTTTCTCTTTTGCCACTTGTGCTCTGGCTGAAGATTAGCTCCTAGGTCAATGGTGGCAAACTTCTGAAAAGCATGCCAAAGTGAGCTGTTGATTATCACTGAGAACTCTAAAATATTCACCATCACCATCTATGCTTTCTGTTAAAAGTTTTAAAGTTCTAGCTCTTCTGTGTGGGATGATCCACTTTGAGGGTTTTTTTTTTTTTGAGACAGGGTCTCACTTTGTAGTTCAGGCTGGCCCTGAGCTCACTGTGCAGCATAGGCAAGCCTCAAACCCAGCAATCCTCCTGCCTCTGCCTCCTGAGTGCTGGGATTACAGGAATGAGCCACCATTCCCAGCTTGAGTTTTTTTTTTTTTGTAAATGTATCATTTAAGGTAGGGGTTAAATTTGTTTTGTATATGGGTATCTAGTTGTCCCAGCATAATTTATTTTAAAGTTTATTATTTCTCCCACTGAATTATCTTGGCAGCACTGGCAAAAACCAATTGGCCATAAATGTAAAGGTTTGTTTCTGGTATCTCATCCCATTCACCTGTCTCTCCTTATGCCAGTACTATAGAATCACATTACACAGCTTTGTAATGAGTTGAGAAAGTGAGACTATATTGTAGGGATAGGTGTTGTAAAGAAGTAAAACTTACCTTTGTATATTGGTCTTTTATTCTAAAACCTTGAATTATTTAACCTAATAGTTTTTTATTTGTAGATTCTTTAGCATTTTCTATAAATAAAACCATGCAAGAGGCTAGTTTCATCTCTTTTTTTTTCTAATCCAGAAGGCTTTTTTGTTGTTATTGTTTAAATTCCCTGGCCTTTCGAATACAATGATAAAATAGCCATTGAGTGTGAGTCTATCATGTTCCAATGTTCCTGAAAAGTATTTAGCATTTCACCAATAAGCATGGTGTCTCTAGTAGAAGTGGTATGCAAACTATCTTCAAGTATGAGTAAAAGTCAAGTAAATAAGACCTGGAATGGGGCCTTGTTGTCAGGTGTTCCTAGTAGAGCAAACATATGAAGAAATAAGAGTATGGTCTATTGGGTGTACTAAGTATCATTTCAGTATTGGAATTCAGATGTGAACTTTAAACTCGTATATGCATCAGAGCTGGAATTCTAGAGTGGGTGATATTGCTCAGGAATACTGTAAAGGACAACAAAAAAAAGTCTACCTCTGAACCCTCATTTTAGATAGTTAAGGAAAATTTTCAGTGTTATCCTTAAACACTGAAAAGCAATGAAACTTGAAAACCTGAACATTCCAGTAATAAATCTTTCCATACTGAGAGTTAATGCAATTTAGTTGAGTGTTTTTACATACTCAAACTGAATATTCATTTGCAACCACTAAATGTTCACATCTGTGACAAACCTACACCACTCCACATTGTCTTCCAAGAAAACTTGCAACTGTGTATAGAGTGCTATTGTTTTTTACAGTAGTATAACTATTTCATAACATACCTTAACTGCGGGCCTAAAAGGCTTATAAACAGTAAGTCACTAATCATTACTATGTTACTCAGAAAATAAATCTAAACTAAGGAAGTATAAAAATAAGAAAAGGTTAGTTTACGTATTTCACTTTACAAAATGTTCAATATCACTGGTGATTTGAAAGATGCACATGAAAATAATACTGAAATTCCATCTCCATTCCAGAAGGAATGGTTTCTATCAAGAAATAAACAAACAACAAATGCAGGTGAGGCTGTGGAGAGAAAGGGTTCTTCACTACTGGTGGGAGTGTAGACTGGTACAATCACTGTGGAAATCAATGTGGAGATTCCTCAAAAAACTAGCATTAGAGATACCATTTGATGCTGCTAGTTCCCTGCTGGTTACATTCATGAAAGAATTAAAAGCATCATACCACAGTGACATGCACACACTTATGTTTATAGTCGCATAATTTGTAATGGTTAAATCTTGGGAACAAACCAAATACCCATGCAGACTAGATAAATGTGGTTTTGTTATAAAACTGAGTACTACTTAGTCATAAAGAATGATAAATTAGAGACATTTATAGCTAAATGGTTGCATTTCAAGGGCACACTCATAAGTGAAATGAATAGGACACACATCATTTCTCTAGTGTGAAAAACTGAAAGTGTAAATGAGGTGCAAAATGCATAGTAAGTGCTGTTGAAATAGGAAAAAGATCTTCAAAGAAGGGAAAGTGGAGGAGGGGCAGGGAAAGCAAAGAAAAATTTTGAAGGTAAAAATGAAAAAATGGAAACAAAGCTTATGTATATAGGGAGGGTAAGGGAGGGGGAGAAATAAGAATCAAGTTATACCATGTACAAGTACAAATTCTCAATGTGATCACAATGTACACCAAAGATATATCAATAAACTCAATTAAATAATATGAAGCCTTAAAATACTAATATATAAGAAATTCTATTACATTGTTACACAGTTCTCACATGATAGCTACCTTAGTGTCTCCTTTTTTCCTTCCACAGCTTTCCCTGCTTGCAAATGTTGCAGTTATCCATGACAATTCCTGTTTTCTGCATTTCTACAGCACTTCTAAAAGGTTTTCTCCTTTCCTCTTTCTTCTTTCCTTTCCTCCCTCTCAGCCCAAGAAAAGGAGTAACAGCTGATTCATGGTGCAATCTTTTTTTCTTTTTTTTTTTTTTTTTTTTTGAGACATGGTCTCGCTTTGTAGTTCAGTCTGGCTCTGAGCTCACTATGTAGCCCAGGCAAGCCTCGAACTCAACAGTCCTCCTGCCTCTGCCTCTGGAGTGCTGGGATGACACGCGTGAGCCACCACACCCAGCACTGTGGTATGTGGTACTGATAGCTGGTGGTCGTGACTCACCATGCTCAGTATTGTATGTGGTAACCGGGGATTGAACCAGGGATCTTGTGCTTGCAAGGCAGGTGCCGGAACCACTGGGCTAAATCTCCAGCCCTGCAATCATTTTTATAAAGTAGGATTCATCCTTATGTTGGCCCAAATAATCTTGGGCAAAGAGTTATAAAATACGAAGAGGTGCACTGAAGAACAAGGCCCTGCCCCAAACATGTTCTTTGCTTTAGTACATAAAATTTAGCCACCACAGAGGTCACCTTGGCTTTCCCTATTTTTTCCACCCAAAACATTCAACATAGTGCTGATTTGGCAGAGCAGAAGTAAATGATAGCAAATAATGATAATTCTATCAATGGTCACTACTATATTTTCAACATAAAATATTTTCTAATTAACTTTGGCATAATAAAATATAACAGATATGGCTCCAAAAGTAGCCAATTTGGCATTTACTTCATCTAGATAAGAACATAAATGAATATATCTATAATGAAAAATATGAATAAACTAAAAAAATCTAATTTGTAATAGCATTCTCCTTCCTATGCCTCCCTATGCTAAACCACATGAGTTCCATGATATTAAATTCAATATTTTACTACTCCCCGGCCTCTCACTTTCATCCTCAAGGACTAACTGTAAATATTATAAAATATTAGTATAAAATATTATAAAATAGACTTGTTAAAATTTACTAATAAGGCAGATATTGGTTTAACCTATATAGGTTTAATCTATGTCTAGAATGAATGAGTTGTTCACATTGTTTCTGTCCAAATCCAACAAGTTTAATCAAGGCATGGTTAATTCAAGTTTCTATTAAATTAGAACATCCTGAAGCTAATGAGTAACTTTGATTTGTTTTTGTAAAAATTTGTTCTGTTTTGTTTGTTTTTTTGAGACAAGGTCTTGCTATGTGGTTCACACTGGCCTTGAATTCACCATGAGACTGGGGTGACCTCAAGCATCTATGATCCCGCTGCCTCAGCTTCCCACAGCTGAGCTTATAGGTATGCACCACCACACCTGGGGTTCATGAGTTCTTTAACTCTATATTTTAAAAATGATTTTAAGGAATGTTCAGGAATACTCCATTACTCTTGAATCTAGAAATAATATTTCATCGTTAAGGGACTTACAATTCAAGAATT
>PVIC010021227.1:0-28638 GCA_004025085.1 Thryonomys swinderianus
AACAGAAGGAGCCAGCCTTTTACTATTAAAGTAGATTTAGTTTTCAAGAGGATAAAACACGTTGTTGACTAACTACAAAATCCAACCTTAACCGGCAAATTCTAAAATTTCAAAGACTAAGATTTAAAAGCCTTTTCTGAACATACTGTGCAAGAGAAAAACAAGCAGTACCATTCATGTTCAGAACTAATTAAAAATATAATTTAGAAGCTGTATAGCAGTGTCTACACATGGGCTTAGCATTAGCCACACTGCTGCTATCTTGAAAGATAATGAGATTCATTCATGTGTTTGTTGCTTTCATGGACAAGCCTACAGGTCTTTTGATCAAATGCCCCCTGAGCATGAGAGGTTTTTCTCTATCTTTAGAAAAAGAAAGTGCTTTTGCTGAGCAAACATTTTATTCCCAATGCATCTGGTGGTACCCAATAGTTATGAAGTGGGTATCTAATACCTTCTAACAATATTTCTACACTTGATCTTAGCCAAAAGGCCGAGAAGCAATCTAACAATATTTTTTCTCGTAACAGCTGGTCTCAGAAAATATCTTCATTTTTACATATTTCAAACAGGCAAAACTAATGTCAAATTTAAAATAATTTTTCTATCTCCATTCTGATTGTCTACTCAATACCTTTTGTTATGTGCATATTGTAACACTCACCCTAGGGGACTATTGATCAGGACATTCATCCTGGAACACACGGAATGGCACAGGATCCAATGCAACAGGTGTCATAAGAGTTAATACATCTGAGACAGGATAGACCGGACATAGTACATGGCGTTGGCCAGGCAGTGGGAACATCTATTTTCCAGTCAAGTTCTGGCTTCAATGTAAAACTTCACAGTAACTTGATACTTATGCAACCAGTGGAGATGTTTTCACTCTCTCTTGTCCTCCTGTTTGTGAATCTTCCCCCATTTCATCCTGTTACCAAGAAGCTACTCTCACTTCCACGTTTACACACAGAAAGCACAACAGATTTAGCCTGGAAAGTTACCACTCAGTATTTTATGATTTTTGAAACACAGCAGACAATGGCCTCTTTTTCACTTAGGTACTGAAAATATTCACTGTAGTGAGAAAAGTGATGATGATGAAAAAAGACAATCAGGGCCTAAACTCTTCTTTTAAGGAAATGGTGGAACACTTCAAATGCAAAACCAGAGGAAATCAGGATTCAACTATGGCTCTCGTTTCCAATTGCATTTTTGAAAGTACTTCAGTTTCTGGCTGACACCAGCAAACACACATCAGCGAACTGATGACATTTTACACAAAAAGAACGGCTTGTCCACCCCAGAAAGACATTAAGTCATACCCTTGACTCATTTTGCCAAGGGTCAAAGGTGTCACACATACCTTATGGTTTCCATAACTTTGCTGGCTCCCAAGCTTGGCACACTTCAGGTTGTTCTTGGCAGGCTGATGTATATCCAACTTGCTATTCCTTGTGGGACCAATAGCCAGATCTCATGCAGTTTGAAAGTGACCTTATAACAAAGCTGAATGACAACTCAAGATATCCCTGCAAACACACTCACAGAGCTACAGGTACAACATAAACTTGGAGTTGGGGATATAGCTTAGTGCTTGCTTAGAATATTTGAAGCCCTGGGTTTGATCCCCAGCACCACAAAAATAAGCCAAAATGAAACAAACAAACAAACAAAAAACCCTAGTGCCTTGCAATAATCTAGAACACATGAGAATCATAATACATTGATGTAGACTAAAGTAATCATGCCTTGGCTTATCTGACAAAAGCAGTATAATACACACATGCTCCTAGTAACAAAATGAACCCATTTGTTTCCCTTCTTCATAGTAGAAAATGTATGAATTATATTTCTTTTATTATCATTGATTTGCATTTTTGTGGTGCTAGGGACTGAACCCAGGGCTTTGCACTGAGCCAACTCCCTAATCCTTTATTTTATTTTACTTTTGAAATAAGATCTCACCAAGTCATTAAGCTGTCCCGGCTGTTTGAATTTCTGATCCTCCTGCTTCAGTCTCCCAGAATACTAGGATTATAGATGTATATCACATGCCTAGTTGACCTGAAGTTTTTTTTTCTAAAAACCTAATACTTTTATTGGGGCTTGCTGTAAATTCTAGAATGTATCCCCCTCAATTCATTCAACAGCCTCATACCTTATATGGATGGTCTCACACTTCATGTTCCCCTTTCCATCCCATAGCTACCACTCAGTTTCTCACATCACACATAATTACTGAGCATGCCAATAAGCCATCCCTGCATGGGGAAGTGAATTAACAAATAGCAGTGATGAACTAAACGAACAAAATATAGTTTTCATCTCTAGTTTAGTAGAGGACATGAGAAACTTCAGTCATTTTCTCAAGTTACTGTGAGGTGCTGGACTTGTCAGTACATACTACTTACTCCAACTTCTCCAAGGCTCAGTAACACTTGGTTCCTCCCCTTCCTTTCCTGTCTTTACCTCCCTTCTCATGTTTTTCTTCCAGAAGTGAGCTATATTTTACTTATCTCCACCTTCTTTATCCATAAAAGCTTATAAGGGTTAGACTTTCCCCAGGCCTTAAAAGTTCCTCTTCTGAGATCACAGTGCAATCAGTGCCTCTTACTGAAGTTGCTTTTGATCCATTCTCCCCCTCCTGAAATCCTCTCGACCTTCTGTCACAAAATAGGGTGCTGTTTCTAGTCCTGTTTGCCTGGTATCTTCTCACTTTGATTTTCAATGTCTTAACGTGTGAGGATTCCTCAGGAAACTTTCATCAACTCTCTTCCATAGCAGGTGTCACAGTTAGCCATGAGCAGATTCTGATTTCCTGATGGGCTCTGCTTGTTTGCAATTCTGAGTTTGCTAGTTTGCAGCTAAACCAACGCTTTTTAACACACTAGGGAACTTTACAAAAAATCTGAATGTACAGGGTGTCTTGAAAAGTCATAATCCATACCAAGTATGGAATAAAGTTAAAAGGAAATAAAATATCAAATAGACATAAGTAGCTATTGGTGCAAAATACTGGCAAAACACTAGCTTATTTGATCATGTTAGAATAAAAAGTTATGTTCCCTGAAGATTTGGAGGCTTTGTGCTGAGACAGTCTTGAGTTAATTCTATCCGTGTTCCGTCCTCATCCCCATCATATTATCCAGTGTGCTCACTTCAACAGTCACAGTCACTTATCTTGCATTATTCTCTAATTTTATTTCCAAAAGGACTTGATTCAGAGTACCTGAGGTTATTTTCCCCCTCAGATTATTGAACGTAGCTAATAAAAACAGAACCATGAAACAAGTGAGATAATAGAACAATAGAAAATGTAAGGTATAAATTCCAAATTCCTTCCCAATCACTGTCTGTCTGCCTATCTGTCTGTGCCATAAGGCAGCTGTCATGTATTTCCTGTAGTCTGAGGTTTTCTTTATCATTTTAAAGGTGATAAACTTTCCCTTGGGGAGAATATAAGAGAGGAAGCAGATAAAGGTAGAAAAATTGATCCAGGAAAGTCATTCTCATGCATTTCTCTTTTTCCTCCCTTGAATAAGACACAAAAATATATGCTTGACAGTCATTAATCCTAAACTCCTCCTTCTCAAAGTACATTTCAATTTCCATTACATATTATTCCAAGAATAATCCATCTTTCTGCAGAATAAGAGAGAGTGAAAAGTACAGCATGACCTACAAGCACAAGGGCCATCCTTGCTTTAATTAAGGAAGAGGAGAGAAAGATTTCTGTATCCCATTTATCCAACTACAGTGAAATGTTATCCTACATACTGTAATTTTTAAACTCCTAATAGCACAGAGCAAACATCTTTGAAAGATTTACTTCTGTTTTGAAAATAAAAACCCGTGCAGAACAGAAAGAGAATGAATGTCAGTGCGATGACAGCATAAATCAGGGGTGTGTTGACTGCATTTGATTTCCTGCCTTGGTACCTCCTAGCCCACTGAGCTGGGTTGCCAGGCAACCAGGGCAGCTTTGCTGAATATAGATATTAACAGGTTTGGGTTGCACTGGAAGAAAAAGATGGAATGAACACGAGCACAGACTTAGGCTTCACCTGGAAATTTGGGGGAAACAAGCAATCTTTTCAACAAAATATTTGAAAACAAATGTGTTTAATACTTTTTTACTCTGCTCCATGAGTCTTAGTGCTGCAAGGGTGGTCCAGTTCTTCATCTGAGAACACAAACTTGCCCACTGTGAACTGAGAAACACTCACGTCCTTTACCATGGCTTGTGATTCCATGTTTAAAAACAGTGGTGGTTTTCCTGGAAATTGAAGCAATTTCAACCTTGTTATAATAATAATAAAAAAAGATATCACGTGTCAAGATTCTCTCACAGAGATCACTTTATTTGTAATGTGTGGTCTGAGGTTAGGAGGTCAGATTAACAGTCTCCTCCAATCAGGCCAGAAACCTGACTTCAGGAAGACACTGTGCTACAACAGTTACAGGAAGCTGCGGGACGTGTCCAGGAAGGCAGCTTGTTTCAGCAGGTCACCTTCTCCTTTTGCATGTATTTTTATGTGATTACAAGAAAGTAGCAGGAAAGAAAGCCCCTTGCGTGAACTGCTACCTTCTAAGATTTCAGTATTGACTCTTAGGTTAAAAAAAATAAGTAATTGTGGCACTGATATATGCATCTTTCCTTCCTTTCTCAAACACTTCTCACATGTCCTTTCAGTCTGTACTTCCTCAGGGCCTTGAGGACAACCAAAAATGAGAATAAACTCTCTCTTCATTCTTTCATATCCGAAGGCTGCACTACTAGCCAGCAAGGTTCAAGCTTGACTTCCACCACTGTGAGTCCCGCCATGATGCTGACTCTGCAGAGACCTCCGAGAAGTTTGAGTTGAAAGGACACCTCCGAGAGACAGCTCTATAATGAGAGCTCAGGCTGCAATCCGCATGCAAGACTAGAAACGTCTACCCCAGACCTGTCATTCACATTTAAAAATATGACTATTACTGCTGCTGCTATTCTAATCTGCAAGCAGCTAAGACAGTGGCTACGGTAACAAAACCTCTATCAAACTGCTGGCCTTTCGGGCACAGGTCTTGGAGCCTGGTCAACAACTTTTGACAGATGGTGATCCCATTCCATTTCTCTGTACCAAGTGGGTATATCTGATATAAGCCCTTCTGAGCAATCCATTACACGTTATTTCCTCCCACTGGTCTGATAGGTTGGGAACATTTTTACTTCCAGCCTTTCCCATTTAAATGGATACATAAATGAAGCGACTTGCTTGGACCCCAGGAAATGTGAGATATTCATCTCATTCTCATTTGTTAGGGGAGGCTCAGCAGATTCATCTCGCAGAGCTAGGTTCACCAAGCAGAAGAGATGCAAGAACCTTGTGGTTTCCTTCCGGCCACAAAGAGCAAAGCCAGCTCATGTCACTCCCTTTGCTGGGAAGTTCATGAGGATCGTAAGTGTAAGAGCTGAGAACTAGCAAACTGTGTCAAGACAAAAATACCGAGCTTCTGTTGTGACAGGAACACTGACATGTTTGCACTCCTCAATACATGAATTTCCAGTTTTGAAAAGAGCAGGTGTGAGCTCTGTACTTTGAGTGTTCCTATCCCACCTTCATGTTTTTTTCATGGCATACGAGTTAAACTTATGCTTTTCTTCTCCCTAATTGTCTTGTTTTCTTGGGAATAAACACTGATAAATCTTATCTTTCTTGCCTAGGGTATTTTGAACAGCCTGTAATTTTTTCCCCAAAAGGCATTACACTATTGTTGCTTGCCTTTCAGATGTTAGTTTTCAAAAGCAGGACAGATATCTAGAGTTGGGAAGTAAACAACAATGTGCTCTGTTCTAGTAATACAACTTCATGCTAAATAAGGGCTATATCTGTAGATGTGGTGAGGATAATTCTAGTGATCTCTTTCATTCCCCATGATCTTTATGGGAAGTCTCAGTTTTGATCCTGTCTTTGAAGTAGCAGCAGCAATTCGATCTCAAGAATATAGGAACTGGGCCTGAGATTTAGCTCAGTGGTTCTGGTGTTTAGTAAGCACAAGGTCCCTGGTTTAATCCTGATAACCACACACAACAATAATGGCCATGGTGACTCACATAGACCAACAATCAGTACCACATACCACACTGCCTGGCATGGTGGCTCATGCCTGTAATCGCAGCACTCAGGCAGCAGAGGCAGGAGGATTGCTGAGTTGGAGGCTTGCCTGGGCTAAATAGTGAGCTCAGGGTCAGTCTGAACTACAAAGTGAGACCTTGTCTAAAAAAAAAAAAAGAATATAGGAATCAAGTTGTTAGCCAAGCAGCGGCACTGAGCGACAGAGGTAAGAATACATAATATACATTCAGAAACACAGATTCTACTCTTAGGTACCAGGAAAACCAGAATTCATAACTATGTCCTCTCTACAGAGGCAGTAGGGACAAGACTCCAAACTCCAGGTTGGCACTGGACTATGGACACTTTTAAAGGACAGTGTGGATTGGCACAGTGGTGATTTTAAGTAGCAAGGCCAGGAGAAGATCTTTACTTTTTTTTTCTTACCAATATGTAAATTGAAGACAAGAAATGTTGTAAGAAAAAACAAGATTAATTTTCTTCAAATCACTTGTCTAATACCAGAGCAGTCCATAGGCAGAGCCACACTCCACTGAATTTCAGAGTAACAGCAGCAGCAAATTTGTTAAAGAACGCTTGTACCTTCCCATTCTCCTACTTCTCCCTACCTTAATGACTGGCTCATCTGCTGTTATCACAATTTAAACAACAGTGTAACTTGTTCTCCCAATCAGGATACTGCTGAGAGCGAAAGGGGACACTTGTTAACTGTCATGGGGCAAGAGGCAAAAATGGGGCTTCTGTCACCCTAGGTTTTTTCTTTTCTTTTGTTATTCAAGGCTGGAGATTAAACCAAGGCCTGACCTGTGCCACACACATGCTCTGGCACTGACCCACAATACTGCCCCCACCTTACGTCTAATGAATCTTTGCAAGAAATATCATCAATTATTGAGGAACTTATTTTGAAATCTCAGAAGGTGAAATCTCTTTTTTAGCCCTGTTGCCTTCTCTGTGCTGGAATTGAGCTAGGCTGAGAGTGTTTAATTTATCAATGGATAGTGAGGATGTTTTGAAGTGCTTGACAATTTAAGAAAAATCTGGGTTTGATGAAACTTAATGACTAGAAATGTTTGGGATGAATTGGAATGGGAAACTTTGGAAATGAGCCATCAGTAGAGACTACCACAAACTTTAGTAGATACAAGAGTACAAATTTCTGAATTAGTGTTGAAGCAGTGAGATAGAACAAGAAAGGACAAAGAACAAATTATTTGTCAAGGTGAGCACAACAGTAAGTATTTTATACATGTTATCTTTAACTCTTCCTACAGGAAAAATTCTATTATTCTCTTGAGAGTTCTTACTTCTTATCATAGAGGTTACCAAGCCTCAGAGGTCAATAATTTGTCTAAGGCCACACAGCTGGTAGTAGACTTAGGATTAAACTTCTAATCTGTCTCTGAAGCATATATTTTTCCACTAGAGTTCATTTGCAGTGATGCTTTGAATTTGAGGAGATGAGAGAAAAATTTCGCCAAGAGCAAAAAAGTTTTCATACAAGGAATGATGATTTTTTTTTTTGAGACAGGGTCTCACTTTGTAGTTCAGGCTGGACCTGAGCTCACTATGTAGCCCAGGCAAACCTGTAACTCAGCAATCCACCTGTCTCTGCCTCCCAAGTGCTGGGATTACAGGCATGAGCCACCACGCCTGGCACTGTGGTATGTGGTATTGATTGCTGGTGGGCATAAGTCACCATGCCCAGGATTGTATGTGGTTACCCAGGATCAAACTCAGGACCTTGCGCTTGCGAGGCAGGTGCCAGAACCACTGAGCTAAATCTCCGGCCCCAAGAATGATGATTTTTTAAATGTCTAAGAATGCTGTGAGTCTGAACTGTGATTACTTTAAAATATATGCATGTATACTATAATTAAGTGTATTTTATACTTTATGTTTATATATTTACTATAATTATAATTAATATTGTCAAGCTGCATACATTTTTACTTAATGCCACATAACTGGCTATATAAAGCATTCTGTATTCGTAATCATTAAAGTCATAATCTCTCAAGTTTCCACACCTGGACCTAGACCTAGTCTATTTAGAACAAAATATATATGTGTGCGTATTAGAAGAATATCTTTTCTGTGTGTGTCTAGAAGAATCTCAGTGGCCCTACACACAGGTATATCTCATGTATCTCTATCACCAGGTGCACTGTGGTTTCTGTCCACAGTGAATGAAGTTCACTAAAATTTGACAAAACTACAGCCTGCACAGATGCATTCAAAAGTTAAGTAAACTTCCTAATGTATTGTCATAAGGGAAGAGAGAAGAGGAAATAGAAATGGGAGTATCGCAAATAACAGACATGCATTCACAGCAAAAAGAAGCAGCAGCACAAATTTGGACATGTTAGAAACTGTTATTATCAGAACGACCTGTACTCCAGAACTCGCCTATCAAATGGTGCAAAACCAACAAAAAGTCACAACTAGCAAAGTCACAACTGAAGCTCTTTGGCTTGTAATTTCCTGAGTCAGACATAGTGATCACAGAGGGTAGAAAAAAGAAAGACAGAGGCTCTAAAATTTGAGAGGTTTCCACATGGAAAAAAGATGTATGTCCATATGAATTCCAATGATCAAGGGAAAGCGATGGATACCTTTCTGCCTGGACTTCTCTGTTTCAAAAATGAGTCAGTGTCCCATCCTTTACACAGTATGTCTCACAGTCACATTAGTCTTCTAGCCAATTTTAGTAGTCTATTTTAGAATAATGTATTTGATGAGATTATCAAGAAATAGAAAGCAAACCCTAAGTTCCAAGATCTTTTCTAGTCTGTAGCACTCTTGATTAAATGAAGTATTCATTTATATTCTTTCATTTTCCCTTCATTTTCTTAAGTGCATTAGTTTCTTATGGCATGTAATAAAAAGAAAAAGTAGCCAATGAAACACAATATTAGTTACAATAGTTATAACTATTATACACAATAATAGTTATACACCATAATATTTATAATAGTTATACAGAAGGTCATATATTTAAAATACTACGAAGTTCCATGATTGTTTTCAGCTTGAGAGAATTTAAAGAACAGCATGCAAGGTTTGCAGAGGGGCAGGAGCCTACATGGGTTGTATTACTTTCAAAGGCAAAGTGACTTTTCAAAAAAGTAGGTCAGGCCATCACAAAATCAGATCCATACCCTTCAATGGTCTATCCAGTTGTCCAGAGGAGATATCTGCAAGATTGTGCTTTGAAAAACACACTTCTGGAACAGTTTTTTTTAAATAGCTGAAGAATATACAGTTTCTACAATAAAGTTTTGTTACATCCTTCACTGTATCCTAACATGAAGCATAAACTGTTACTGGAAGAGTTGTGGTCCCCAAATCTGGAGGCTGACCTCTAAATCATCTTCATGAATAATTTAAAATTTCCTTTAATTTCTGTTATTCCCAAATCACCATCAGGTTCACCTGAAAACTGTCCAAATAACATAAAAAATAAAATAAACTTCTTGAATTTAGGAGCCAGATCGGGTCATACAGCACAAGAGTGTCATGGGTTCGCTCTCAGGGAAGTCGCCCTGGAGCTCTCTCTCGGCCTTTCTGTCTGTCACCTTGTTGGAAAGGTCTAGTGTGTGATGATGTCTCAAGAGGTCACTGCATGCCAGGCTTCTCTGGAGACTTGCAGGGGAAATTTAGTCTGTCTTGCCATGAGAAGGAAGCAGGAAGAGTTGCTCCTTCGAGTCTGTGGTTTCCACATTTGTAGATTCAACTAACCATTGACTTAAAACTCTCTGGGAAAAAGCCCTGCATCTGGACTAAACAAGTACAGATGTTTTTCTCATTTTTATTCCTTAAATAATATAGTATTATAACTTACCTAACTGTGACATATTAGGCAGTATAAGTAATCTAGAGATGATTTAGAAGATGTACATATTATCTTGTAATATTAGGCAAATATTACAGTCTCCAAGAGATATTTCGTAGTCACAAGGATCCTGGGACCAATCCCCTGATATATATGAGACAAGACAGTGTCAAAGAATGACATTTACAGTCCACTCACTCTGGCCTTGTCTTTCCTCGTACTTCCTGGTAGGTGCCTACCCCCAGGACCTTTGCATATCTTCGCTGAGAGATCTTGCAACTTACATTTCTCCACAGCTGACTCTCACTTTCAGCAAATTTCTGCTGATGTAAATCTGACCAACCAACTTGTGATACTCTCAGTTCCATGCACTCCCTGACCCCTGTCCTGTTTTATTTTCTTTGCCAATTTAGGCCTTATGGCTTTGACTCCCCTCATTAGATGCCAGCTGCATGGGTCAGAGGCTTCCAAGTGTGCTATTCACTTCTGTTTGCTGAGTGTCCAAAGCGTCCCAGAGAGGCCTGCCATCCATTTGTGGAACGACCACTGAACCTTTCTGCCTAAACTGGTGGAAAGCAGCAAAGCGTGAAGGCATCTCTCTATATTCGACATTCGAACTAAGGGATTTCACAGTATTCTTTTGCATGAATTAACAGTTCATTGCGCAATCAGCACACACCAACCAAATTACTGTCACAAGCCCTGAAAGGCAACAGAAATTGAATTTAAATTGTACTTCTGACAAGCTCTAATGCAGAGATGTTCATGATCAAGTGGGGTGTTAAGTCAATTTTTACCTAAGAAAATGGAAGTATTTTGAAACTACGAAAAAGTGTTCCTTTTGACAGAACACTGGAATTTTTTAAAACAATTAGTATAGTTGAATATGAAGTAAACCAAACCCAATGGTATCTTGAGTTTATAAAATGTTTCACATTGTGTCCACATGGGGGGCTTCGCTCTGGGACAAGTAATGTTTTAGGAGGATTAAGCAGACGGAGGAGGGGATATACTTTTGAAACTATCTTTTCTTTGGTGTTTATACCCCAGCAGAAAGGGGCATCAGAATTAGCCCCCAAGGGCATCAAATTCACTTATCTCTAAATCACACACCTAGCTTACAATAGGAGCGATAATCAACTAGAGAAATAATATCAAGAAAAAAAATTAATTTTAGTAATTCATAACCTCAAACTTTTTTAGGGTTCTGAAGCAATCATTGGAATTACGTTTTGAACTGAGATACATTTATTTTAATAAAACAAGTAAAGAATGACTGTCCATAACAGAAAAAAAACATAATTGCCATTTCCAGACACATACCGTTATTTCAGATACATTAAGAAAAACCTTATTGGTGAATTTCAAATTAAAGTAGTAAATATTATTTCTTAAACAGAAAGAGTCATTTATGTTTCATGAAATACCTTAAGGGGACTGTAATCATAATCTAATAATAATTTCTGTGAGGAGAGTACTTGTATCCACATGTATTGGTACCAGCGATAAATTTGGTGTTAGACACAATTTGGTACAGAGATGAGAATGGAGCTCATTTGTCTAAAATCTTTAATGCAGCCATCTTCCTAACATGACAGCAAGGATTGAACAAAAGCTCTTTGGTTTTTAAGAGTTTACAGGTGGTTCTTAATATCTTGAGCTCAACTTGAACATTTTCTATTAAGAAACTGCCTTTGAAACAATATTGAATCAAATTTGATTAGGATTCATATGCCATTACTATTTCTGAAGTGTTAAACTTTCATTGCATGTGTTTATGATTGATTGGTGGAAATTATTTAGGCAAAAATTAAGAGATAGAGATTGCTGTCTTGTTTCTAAGGGGAAAAAATGAACATATTGATAATATCTGCAAAGATTGAAAACTACCCATTCTCTCCTTAAAACTTGACTTACTTCCACTCAAAATCTACACTATTGGTTCTGGAATTCAAAGCATTTTAAAATCATCCCCTTGACTTTGCATACATATGTTTTAAATTCTGCATGGTATGCAAAGGTGAAAAAACTTAAAAATGGCAAAACAAATCTAGAGTTTACGTGTTTTCTGGTTCATACTTTTGCACCACAACATCTTTATACATCTCTCTATGCTTTCTGAAGGTTTTCCAAATACTTTTACTAACATGAAACCACTAAATGACTTTAAATTCTCAAATTATGTGTTTGTGTCTTAAAAATATTTTTGAAGACATATAAAATCATTGTCTACTTACCCAGGAGACATTTTTACCCTTAGGTGTTTTTAGCATGGCAACATCGGTACAGAGGTGGTCAGCAACAATTCTACCAACATGGAAAAATCCAGTGGAGTATATTCCCAAGGTTTTTTGTTACCCAAATGCAAAAAGTTCTCTGGTTTGCCAGACACAGAAATCACAAGTAACAATGAAAATAATCTTCAGATCACCCATCCTCCTTCCTGGTTTTAAGCATGTGAATACACACATAACAGACCACCACTATGATCACACAGGATGTAGAGTCCGTGGATGCCACATGGATGTCTTCTGTATATTCCTCGCCTCCAGAGTGGAGGATTCCCCAAGAACTAAAAATGGAATCCACGTGGAAACGTCCAAAATCGCAGAGGTGGTCCTCGCTCTGTTGTTCACGTGGGATTCCCAATTACTCTCCAACCTTTACCAAAAAACCTTGCTAGCTCTAACTGGCTGGCAATTACTGTCCCGAAAAAGAATGAAAACAATGAGTATCTAGGCTACCTTGCAGGTTAACTGCTGTGGCATCCATTTTAGGAAGCACTGGACTCCAGGGCTGCCCAGAGAATAGAGAGAACAGAGAGCTCAGTTTCAATAAATAATACATCGCCTCAGGTGCAGCGAGTACCTGGAAGCACCTTCTGCGCAGCCTCACGATGTACGCATTGCTGTGTCTTCGTCTCAGAGCCTCACCGTGCACCTGTTGTCCACGCAACCGCTCCCGAAAGGCTGGTAGCCTAACAACCGGTAGCAATTGTTTGTAAGGTAAGAAAATAGAATCCCCAGCAAATTAGAAGCCCCAGAAGGAAGAGCGCACCGCCAATCAGTGCTGCTTCTCAGTCCTTTGTTCCTGTGCCCCTGCGTCCCTTTCCTTTTACCCCCTGTCAATCTAGATTAACGAAGCAGATCCAGGCTAAATTTTGCTACTATCAGTAGTGATTAGTGCGAGATGATCAAATCGGATTATACAGCCAGACCTCGGCCTTCTCCCTCGGCGAGCAATGCTGCGCCACTGGAAAGCCTGATGGTCCTCCTCACTAGACTGAAGCTTTCTGGAGGGTTCTGCCAGACGGAAGCCAAGACATTGTCCCCTGAAGCTGCTTAGATGTAAATACAGGTGGAAGGAATGGTCTAGTTCACTTGTTTTACTTTTTCTTTCTTCCAAACTCTAACGCCCTCTCGGACTGGAAGTAAAATTGCGGTGGCAGGAATAATCATTTTCCGTTTCATTAAAAATTCTTTCCCAAGATGGGTCAGAGATTGAGGTCAGGGAGGTGGCAGAGGGGGCTTGGAACCGGGAGTCACTTTTTACAAAAGTATTCTAAGCCAAACACTTCACAAAACAATTTATATCTATTTAGACTCAAGTAATCCTAGAAGTAGGTATGCAAGAGCAGGACTTTAAAGAGGAGGAAATGAAAATTTAAAGAAATGGAGTCCTTCTAAGGAAACAACTACTGGACCAACACAATGCTTTGTAGACTCCTTTCTGAGATTAAATGACATGAAGATTTTTTTTTGACTCTCTTTTGACCTGTCATACAGGAACAGTTCATATACATGTTTCTAAATGATCATATATTACTCCACTATATCTAAGAATTCCTTGATATTATGGTTCTTATTTTTAAAATAATGTTCCAGAGTTCCTCACAGAAAGTTGTTGGATAAATTCTTATTAAATATAAAGCCACAAAAATAGAACTACAGAGTTTATGGCATCAATACCATCTCTGAGGGTGTGTGATATTCACTCAACATATATTTTCCATAATAGTTATCAACACTTCTTAAGAATGTTCCATGTGGTATTTTATCTTTGGGATGAATTTTTTTTTTGTCAGAGACAGTATTCATCAGTACTGAATTCTGAGAAAGGAAATATCTTGCAGTTAAATCTGTAGGTAAATTATAGCTAAACTTTTGTTCCTTTGAATGTAGGGTCCATTGTTACAGGTTAACATGTGAACCTTACGACTGGTATCCTCTTTAAGAAGAGCATATTTAGAGGCAGAGACAGGCAGAGAAAGAGGCTAATGTAAAGACACCCAGGGATAAGATGACTACGTGACTGAACTAGGGAAGCTACAAGACCAGGGTTGCCAGCAAACCCCAGAAACTGAACTGGCGAGGAAAGATTTGTTCCCCAGCTCTCAGTAAGCAAATAGCCCTAATAGTATCTCAATTTTCAGACTTCTACCCTCCAGTATCATAGGACAGTAAGTATCTATTATTTAAACCACCAAAATGTTGGTGCTTTCTTGAGAATCCTTGGAAACTAACATAGATCCCACCTCTTTCTCTTTCTAGTGATTCTTTAAATTTCTTTAATTTTGGCATCACAATCCTATGGATTAAAACATCAGAATTTAGTTCTGAAACTTGATTTGATAGTATACCTTTATTATACTATCTTTATTAACTTATTTGTTGATTATCTGCACATTTCTCCCATTATGGAGAACATTTTAGAGCTGAGTGATCAAATCGTGACTCCAAACCCACTTATTTCAAAGAGCCAATGCTGTAAATACAACCTCAATACTGAAATTTTAGTTTGTAAAAAAAAAACCAGTTTGTACATTAACATCTCTTGTCTTACAAGGAAGACAATGGTATGCCATAGGTTTACCACTACAGTGCTAGGTCTCCCTGACCTGGACTCTGGGATCCGAGTGAGTCTATTGATCTGTAGGTTTGTGAATTTGAATGGGGAAAAATTGTGTCCTTATTTTCAGTAACTTCTAACTGAAATTTGGCATCTCAAGAATGAATATTTGCAACAGCTATAGTAGAAATGCAATACTGTGACACCAGTAAAGGTGATCACAGTTATTTTTATTTTCATAACAGACAATCCTTGTTTTAGGTACATTGAGAAAAAATTGACAATATTGGGTATTGAACCCAGGGCCTTTGAAATGAGATAAATCTCTAGCTCCGTTTTTTATTTTGAGACAGGTTCTCTTAAGTCACTAAAATAGTCATGCTCGGCTTGAACTTGCAAGCCTCCTACCTCTGCCCCTAGAGTGATGGGATTACAGGCATGAGCCACTAGGACTGACTAGATATGTTGAAATTTTATGTCCACTTTCTAGCCACTTATATACATACCCAATTATTTAGAGGGAAATTTGAAACCTGGTTTAAAACTGGCATTAGAATACATGAAAATATTTAAGTTGTTTGAAGAGAAAGCTGATTACATGAGTAGATATATGTATAAAGCAAATACTGTACCATGAGTACTGATAGGAAAACTAGAGCATTTATGAGTATTTTAATATTCAATTTTGCTTCTTGTTTGAAAAATTTCTACTTGAAAATTATGACAGTAATTATACCCATCATTAGCCTTGTTATTAAATATATGAATAGTAAGCACACATTGCTATACTACAGATTTAATTTTTAAAATATTTTGAAAAATTTATGACCATATTATGCTTATTTTATAATTCTACAAATTTAATATTATGCAATTACAAACATTCCTTCCAAAAAAACTCCTCAGGGCTTCCCCAGACTCTAAGATGGTCCATGGTATGATCCATTTAAGAATGTCATCCACATGATTATCATGAAAAAAAAAGAACCTGGCACCTGGCAATATTATTCCACAAAGTCATTTGAAAGGTAAAAGCTTTCAACTTACAGTAAATAAAAAGTAAAACAGGGCTGGAGATTTAGCTCAGTGGTTCCAGTGCCTGCCTCACAAACACAAGGCCCTGAGTTTGATCCCGGTAACCACATACAATGCTGGGCATGGTGACTCACGCCCACCAGCAATCAACACCACATACCACAGTGCCGGGCGTGGTGGCTCACGCTTGTAATCCCAGCACTTGGGAGGCAGAGGCAGGAGGATTGCTGAGTTCGAGGCTTGCCTGGGCTACATAGTGAGCTGAGGGCCAGTCTGAACTACAAAGCGAGACCTGTCTCAAAAAAAAAAAAAGTCAAACAGACAAAAATTCATTTAAAATGCTATGTGACAGTCATGAACAAATTAAAACTTTCGTGATATCAGAACATAGTTGAATTAACTTCTGGGCTAGTTTTCTAGTTCGGTATCCTAAAACTTAATAGTGTAAGTCAATGGCTATGACTTTCTGGGTCCATTGAGCACAGCTAGGCAGCTTCCACCTGGAGACAGCGATGTAGTAATGTCAGAGATCTCCCAGAGCTGTCTTCTGAAGACACAGTCAAGCCTTGGCTGGACCCGTGTGTTGGACATCAAGGAGGACTCAGTCCCATGGCTGGCAGTTAACACTCGCTGGAGATGGAGGCTCAGCTGGGACTGATGACCACAGCAAAACCTGATATGTCTCTGTGACCTCTCCAGATTGAGCACCACATGACACTAAGGGGAACTGTGAAGATTCTTACGTAACCTTGAAACCTGCACAGCGTTACTTCTACTATGTTATATTTGTTACAGGTGAGTCACAGACCAGGGGAAGAAAACAGTGCACTGTCATGAATTCTGGGCAGGTGGCTCACGGGAGGGAGAGGGCTTGTGTGAGAGCAGCTGCAGCGTAAAACTACAACAGCGCACTGGGCACGGCCAGAGTGTGTCACTGGCTTTGACAAGCTGGAGCCTCTGACAGTGAGTCACGCTCACCTGTCCCTCTCACGGAGCCCCAGACGCACCTTCTGCCCTTGAGTTTTTTACACTGGCCTTGGCTAAGTAAAAATGGAGCCAAATATGAGTTACTGTTCCCTCATTCCCCATTTGCTTTAAAATTTCAACCACTCTCATTCAGTTCTTTCAATAACAGAAGTGTTTCTTGAGGGTGAGAATCTTATTAGATATACATTTTTTATTTTAATGCCTTTCCCATTTCTATACTGCTTACTACATAGTGGTCACTTGAAGATATCCCTACCAACTTTCATAATCCTAAACATAAGATGCACTCCTGCCCATGGCTATTGAAGTGGACCAAAAAATGAAAACAGGAAGTGTTGGCAGTATGCACTCAGCATCAGAACATGCCAACCCTCTGTGCTTAGGTTTCGGGGGGGTGTATCGCTTCTCGGCCTTTTGGCTAAGATCAAGTGTAGGTTTCGGGGGGTGGGGACCACAGGAGTGAACTTTAGAACCCTTGATGTGAACCAGCATTTTGCTTTTCACTCATGTGTTTTCCATACAGGGCCGGAATTTTATTGTGTCCCATAGATCAAGACTATTTCAGCAAATCTTAATTGACCATGGAGTGGAATTTTAAAAACAGATAGACTAGGTGAATTAATACGTTACACCATAAAGGAAAAAGTTCCCTTTTAAAATGACTTTATTGAATCAATACAGCCTCTCAGGGAGTCTCTGTTTTCCAACAGACTGAATATTCATAACGGGCTAGGCATGGTAGAAAGGACTCTATGAAGCACTGACTGTGTTAAGAAGTCTCCACATTGGGGATGTCAAGGGCCAGCCGTGTGACTCTTCACCCTCTATTCCAGGGTCTCATGACCTGTCAACAGCAATTCAGCCCACCAGCAAGCTTAGGAGATGTATGAGTTACTGTCCCTATACAGCTCTCAACAAACTGTGGGCAGGAGCTGGGGAACCAATGCTCTCACCTCTCATCCTTCTGGATGTACTCTGATGTACTTCTGGAGAGGAGTAGACTCTGGATCCCTTTGTCCACAATCTTAATAATGCTACTTTATGTTGGCTTTTCCTCCTTCTCCATGTCCTCCCTTCACCACTAAATGGAAGGTGCTAAATCCTTGTCTGAGGCTCAGCTCTCAGAGGAATGAGATCTGTAATTGTTGGACACAGACAACAGGAAGTGGTGCCCCACCACTCGGTGGGAAGGATGGAGGAGATATCCCAACTTGTGAGCATTTCTCCTGTGAACTCACCAAGGGAGCCCTCCTGAAAGAGGACCTTGGGGAGATACTTCGTGACTCCCAGGAGCAAGCCTGATACCTTGCTAATGAGCCAGTGACCCTGTGGATAGTAATGGTTTGACTTGCAGCACAGTTCATCTCAGAACACCTAAATAGCTGCTTAGCATTTCACAGGTACTCAATTAAATAGATGCTGACACGCTAAGTGAGTGGTTCTTACTCCTGAGAGTTATCTCTTGGAGTTCTCACCTATTAAAAATGCAGGCAGGATCTTCCCTAGGAAATTTTCTCCATCTAGTAATGCTTTAGCTGAGGCTCTAATTATCCAAAACTAATGAATGTAATTTTTTTTTTTTGCAGTACCAGGGATTGAACTTGGGCTCTTATGCATCCAAGGTTGGCATGGTACCACTTGAGCTAAATCCTCACCCCTTGAATGTAAATTTTTATATGCATGTTTATACCTAAAGATGACCAGTCACTGCACTCATAAGTGGAGTGAGCAAGGAGGAAGGAAGGTAGCTTTGCAGTCTTGTCTGCCACCGTATTCCTCTACTTAGGAAGCACAGAAACTAGGGAGGCATAATTCACTTTATTGAATCTGTTTCTTGTCTTTGTGATGGTGACCCCTAACCCAGGGGGCTGGTGTGAACATTAAACAAAGCCACGTATGACAGAAGCCTATGGCCCAGTACCCAGGATTTCTCCTGTCCTTGGGTCTTGCTTGGCCTTTATGATGTACTTATCCTGTGATCAATGCATGAATCCACTTGCGGATTAGATTTCTCCTTTTCTAAGGGAGACACAGCTAACTTTCACATTTACATCACCAGTCCAAAAATCATGCAGATGAAAGTTACTTGAAATCTATAAAGGTAATTAATCATAGATACTGGAGACAGTGAAGACTGGGATGCCATGTAGAGTTGGACCTTCTGGGCACTGCACAAGGGCCCTGGACAAAGGATCAATATGAAAGCCTGCATCTGCCTGGTGGGATTCAGTTTTCTAATTTGCCCCCTGATATTTTTCTAGTATGCACACATGGGTCCTAATGCCTAGGATAGCCTTCGTGTACAGGGAATAAATGGTAGACATTAGAACTAGCCTCATCTGATTCAGACCCTCATGCTGGCTTTTGGTACTAAAACCTTACATAGATTCCTTCTTTACCTCTATTTTTAATTTAAAAACTAAATGGTTTTTCTAGTGCTCATAGGTTGTAATGATTATAAGAATACTTAGTACAGAACTTAGGATAGTGCCTGGTACATTCTAAGCATTCAACAAATGCTCATAGTTCACTATTGTGATTTTATTTCTCTAAATGTGACTGACATTATAAACCATTTGCCAGCTGTGGTGAAACACACACAGTGTTAATAACTTAAAATAAAATGCAGGTCTATTCAAAACCAGTCTGTGTGTACATGTAATTTTGAATGAGACCAATTAGCAATATTTGAGTCTATTTTTTAAATTTTTGATGAATGTAATGGAAAAACTAAAGAACATGTTTAAAAGGACTTCTGAAACACACAAGTTATCAAAACCCAGCTCTGATGATTTGCAATAACTCAGAATCTGCTCTCCTGGGCAGGAAATTGCTTTGTTCAGCTCAAGCCAAGGTGATTGGTACCAATGACTTTGAAAAGCTCTATATAAGTGTAGGCTAATCTGAACATGTCAAGTATGTGGGCTACAATTTTGTCAATAAGTCACAATCATTCTTAGGGTAATTTATGATGATTTACCCACTAAATGCTGACCCTTGTTGGATTCTGAACTTTTCAAGGGCAGTGACCATATTCATCATCTTGGTATATAATTTTCTGACATATTATATACAAAAATCACTGGCTGAAATAACACAAATGCCTGCCAAGTGAACTTCAAAGACACATCCCATTAGAATATGCTGCAGTAATATAACCCAGAGATGAGAAGGACATGGATAATGTCATAAAACAATGGTTCCTTAAGCAAGGTTCTAACCACATCCTGTCCCCTCAAAGGAAGTCATCAACAATGACTTGTCATTATTAATAATAGTCACAAAGCCACTTTTTGGCCCTCTCTGTCAGTGAGCACAGGGGGTAGGAAGAGAGAGAGGGGAACAGGTCAGACCACAAGGTCAGAGAGGGAGGGGCTCTCTGAACTTCTTCCAGGAAGAAGAGAACCATTTCTTTTACAGTTCTGGGACAGCTTTCAAAAAGACAGTCATATCCTTTCAGAGTTGATTAATTGGCCAACCAACTAAATTAAGATGCCCTTGATAAGAAAAGGAGGAAGGAACATATACAGTGAGGATTCCTGAGATTTCTAAAATCCTCAACTTTAATCACAATTTATTAGAGATAAAAACTACTTTCAGGGGCTGATTAATCTAAAATGTATTGTGAATAGTAGAATAGATATCTTTTGCTATGTTAGCCATAGTCTATGATTATTCTAGTCTCCATCTTCTGTACCATAAATGAATTTTTATTGTATTTCATGGAGCAAATAGGATCATCATTCTATATGACTCTTTTTTTTTTTGTTCTTTGTATACCTCGGGTCATGGAGACTTTTCTCAATCTTTAGTTCCTTCACCTAGGGAATGGATAGGACAAAAGTCTAGCTTGACTTACTCCAAGGCCAGTGCTCTATGATGCTAGAAGATTCTTTGAGAACCTCTCTTCACAACAGTATGGATATATGATGTTGATGAGGAAAACTCCTTATTTCTAACCATATGCAGTCTTAAACTGAATCCTGCACCTCCTTGCTTATGATGTAGTTCCAGTCAATACACAATTAGGCTTTAAATGAATTGATACAGTAACAATATTAAAAATAATCTTTTTTTTTCTAGTTACATTTTTTCTGTGGAGCTCCTTACAACAGCCAATGGGTCAATGTCTGCTTGGGTTGACGTGGGAGGCAGAAGACTATGAACTGCAAGGAGGAAGAATGTCTTGAAGGTGTGATATTTTGCCAACTAGAGCAAAGATGGGCCTTATGGAGCAAACAAAGAAGTTCCCAAGGGGACAATCACGCAGAAATTGATTATTCAGCCAAACTATCACCATGCCCTGCTATCTGCCTTGCTGACCTAAAACAAACATCTATGCTCAGCAGAACTCTGTGCCTTTGTTGTTCCTCAGTTAATCTGGGGGTTTGAGTCAGTTTGAGGCTTATTTCAGTGGGGGCTCTTGAACCTCCTCAGAGAAATTCTCTATCACTTGCACTGTCATTTGTCCCTCTATCAAAGCTTGCTAGCCATAACCCAACATAGATCAATGTCAGTTTCTTGAAATGTACCAAGGGTACTCATTTAAATCCTCAATGTGAGCCAGAATTTTACATATATGTAAATATTACATTATGTTACAGCTGACTTTAGGAAACTCATTCCCAGACAAATTCTCATAAGCAATTTGCCTAAATAAAGATAACAGTTTCTTTCAGGATTTAGGAGCAATACATTAGAAAAACTTAAAGATACTTTTTTTTTTACATTACTATACTGAGTTCCTTTAGGGTAGGGACTATTTGATTAATTTTTGTATTTCAAAGAATAGCAGTATGTCTGGTGTGTGCTAAGAACTAAATAAATATAGATTACATGAATAAACAAACATAATTAAGCTAAAAATTAAGTATGCCTTGCTTTGCAATTCATCAGATATCACACTTTAACTGTTCTTTAATGAACTTCTGTACATGTCTTCTATCTCAACCTTATCACCATGGTGACTTATCATGTAATGTCTTTTATATTTATGCTAATATTCAATATTACTCATTTCTTCAGTTGATCATGTTTCTCTTGTTTCATTAGAGTTGTGCCATTTGGTTAAAAAGAACAGTAATCTCACAGTCCTCACAAGTGAGATGACTTATTTTAAAAAGACCATTTGTTTGTGCAAACTCAGGCATGCTGGACAGTCAATCAGCCTTCACAAAGGCCAAGATGTTCCTGATCTTCACTATCCTGCTCTGTCATTACCACAATTTGCCTTCTAGAAAGACAGTCATTTTTTATAGGCCAAATTTCCTGCAACCTCTGCTTTCTGTGCTCTGAGCCACTTGGACAAATCTTCCCTCCCACATACTTTCTGCTTCTGCACTGTAATTTTACTCAAATTTGAACTTTGGATACTCACTCCTCTGGCCTCTACTCTCTCACACACATGGTCATGTTTCAGCTTCTGTTCCCACTGTGATACTGTGATTCTGTGATTCTGTGAATTCCCCACTCAAATTCCTGAGCCAAGATGCTAACCTAGTCAAAGTCATATCTGCCCTGGCTACCTGTTGTGGGGCGGTGGTGGCAGTTCTGTGCACTTTACACAGCTGCCATGTGGCAGGAACAACCTCATGACTTGGGCAGACTGACATAACTGAAGGCTGTAGGCAGGTCACTAACATGATTAACATTTCCAATAAGATTAGCAGAGTTGTTCACTTCTATTTCTTATAATGGTTCTGCTTTTTGTTCCTTAGTTTAGTTTGCTGTGAAAATTCCTGAGATTACTGCTTTTTTGCCCAGACTTTATAACAGTTCTAACTTTGTTATATGAAGCTGAAAACCATGGCTGGTGCATTAAATGTTCTATATTTATTGATTAGTCATCTTTGAGGTTGCTATAAAATATTATAATATTTTTGCTTATTAACATTTATGAAGTCTGGCAAAGAACAAGGAAAAATTGCAAGTTCCTCATTTAACTGAACAAAACCTCACCACTCTACTTGCAATTAAGTCACTTATTTTGAAATCAGAAAATTCAGTTTATATTAGTAAAAAAATGATAAAGCAGTGTGTGTGCATATGTATGTGTGTGCATGCATGCTAATTCAGGGACTATGAGACTAATACCGTAGACACCTCTTCCATCAACTCCTAAAAGCTAATATTAAAAAAAAAACTTGTATCTGACCCCTTCTTGTAAAGCTAACATTTCCCCATGAGGAAGGTGTGCTAGTCCTCACAGGGTGATGCTGGAGATGGAGTTCTGAAAGCAAGCACTATGCTTCCACATGAAATCTCTCCTTCCCTCTGAACCACCAGAGCACTGCCAGGAAAGAACACCTGTATAGCCTGAAATTGCATCACAGATGACACTGTCATAACTCCCAATGACTGTGGTTTTCTTCAGACCCCAGTGGGGCAGAGCTGTAGAGTGGAATCCTGGCAGGCATAATGATGGCCTAAATGGCTACGAGAAGCACAGGTCTCCAAGCATGTGTCTTCATCAAGGGCTTAAACAGGTACAGTAAACATGGAACATCCAATCAACTCAGACAAGAGTCAGCTTATCATCTTGCTTTTCATGGAGCAGCATGGTGTAAGGAACCCAAAATAGGGTCTTTCAAAAGCATCTTCTTTGATCTGATTATACTGCCAATCATGACTCAAGAGTCATTAAGTTTGATGAGAAAAAACAGTAAAATAAATCATACCAAAAAAAAAGATGAAAAAAATCAGAAAAGTACTCTGCTACAATCCTAGCTCTGCTCTGTTGTGGAGATCACTTCAAATTTTCAGAACTGCTTGGTCTGCAGAAATAAAAATTCTGTATTTCTTTAGTAGTAATGAGCATGTTATCATTGTAGTTCAGAAGTGAAAAATCTATGAAATTAGTTTCTTTGCTGACACCAAGAGTTCTGTAAAATAATAAACTTTTAAAACCATAGTTGGAGTTCTGAGGGGAAAAACACGTAGGTTTATTTTTTAAAGTATTTATGACCCTGCAAAGGACAGGTCATAACCTTAGACAGTTCTGACACCTCTGTTGATCTTCACCCATACAAAAACTCATAGGCAAACTCTGTAAGGCTCTTCTGATTCTAGTCTCGGATATATATCTGTGTTGCTGCAGTGATGGCCTAGCTCCAAGGTGAGCCTCAAAATGCACCTATGTTCAGAGGTGGAGCTTTGGAAAAGCAATTGGCTCATGAGGGCTCACTCTAAGTACATGAATGAATTGACCCACTGATGGATTCATAATCTGACAATGGTGATAAAGATTTAAAAGGCAGGGCTTACTTGAAGCCCACCCTGCAGGTGGGCCTTGGGGACACTATCTTTTCCCCATCCTCTTCTCTGGCTCTTGCTCTGTCATTCCCTGTTTGCTGGCCACTGTAAGATAAGCGTCTTTTCTCCGCTGTGCCCTTCTGCCATGACATTTCTGCCTCACTACAATCCTAAAGCAATGAAGCTATTTGGCCATGGACTGAAACCTAGTACCCACATAAGCCCTTTCTTCCTTTTAAACTGTTAATGTCAGGTGTTTTGTCACAGTGATGAAAAGCTGATGAACCAGCTTATTTATTGGTCTAAGGTACAGGCATAAAGAAGCTGGTGGAGGAAACTTTTGCAAGTTATTACATCAACTTTTAAAGGAATGTACAGTGTTACAAACAACACTGATAAATACCAATAGACATATCTTGAAACAATTTGTAAAATATCCTCCTAACCCTTTTAGTATCTCCCATCTCTTCCATTTTGACTTAGCTTTATTAAAGTAAATGGGCAGACTGAATTGTTTAAACGAGATTATTCTAGATCTGAGGATCATGGTCAACAGTCTTTAGAGCAAAGCTCCTCACAACACAGAATATCCTATTTCTTTCTGTGGCATCTAGAATGACTTTTCTGTTGATGGAGAGAAGGACCCCCCAAGAGGTGAGATGATTTTCTGTATACAAGAAAACCCACTTTTATCTTTCCTTCTAGATATTCCCCAGAGCTGTGTCTGCTCAGATTAGTGTTTCCAACAAGGAGATGTAAATGGTATGGACTGGACCTAGCAAGGAAAGCTGCATTTTGAAAGGAATAAAGATGGCATTTTAGCTTTTTGAACAATAGGCTCTTCAAAGTCTTGCTTAGGCAATTCTGTAAACTTTTAATGTAACTGAACATTGCCAACCAGCAAACTGCCAAGATCTACAGAATAGTTAGGTAAAATCATTACTGTTGCTACTTAAATTGACTCAGATTTATGGAATCCTTACTTTTTAGAAATTTTTAAGTGGCACTAGTTTTACGGGAAAGGTAATTCTGGACTTTTTTTTTTTTAACCACAAAATCCACTGCTTTTAGGTATCTCTTCTATAACCTCTGTTGATGTATCTAGGAAACATGAGCACTGTCAAACTTAAGTATGTGAATGAATGCTTTACTTCAAAGCTTTAACCACAGGAAAGCATGGTTCATTAAAAAAAAATCATTTCATCATGTTCTATGCACATGCAAAGTATATCAGTAGTGTGAATCCTAAGATCCACTTCTCCTTATTTCTGGAAAGAACTATTGGATTTTCCTTTGGGAAATTCTCTGCCTCTGTGATGTGCAGATTGGTGAGAGAGGTAATTTAGGGCCCTTCTCTGTTTGGCTTGGAGAATTGAGCTGGGCCAATCTGTTGCTGGTGCCTATGAATTTGAATGCTGAGTTATTTGACTTAAATTGATTGAGCTGAAGGCCCTGGCTCCAGGGGAAGGGCTCTAGAGATCCCAGCCACAATTCCTGACACCAAAACTCTCAGAGCCACCCTGATCCCAACTTCCACATTCCCTCTGACTTTCTCAGCTTTCCTATTTGCCAGTGATTCTCCATCAATGATGTGCATAAAAACCACACAGAGAGATGATTAAAATGACACAATCAGGAACCATGTTTGAGAGTCCAATACTATAGGTCTGGAATAGCTCCAGAGAGTTTGGCTTTTATTATTGTTTTCAAACATTCCCACACATGTTAACACTGGTGCTTGAAGCACACAATGAGAAACACTGCTGCAAACCTCCAGTGCATTCCACACATCGTATTGAAGGGAAGTGACTTTCATCTTGTTTCACTAAGTAATTTTATCTATCCTCTGGAAAGCTGTGGAGAAGGGCATGTAACTGTGAGAGAGAAAGGAAAGATTCTAGATCTTTCTAGAAGATGCTTGTCAAACCATCCTTCCTCCATATCCTGCTGTCTCCTTTAAGTAGGACCTTTGAAAAGCACAAAGAAGCTTCTGTTTCTAATTGAGACTGTGGTTCACCCATCCTTGTAGGAGAAAGGTTGTGATACAATCCTTTAATAACTAGCATTCTGCTTTACCATCTATTGGCCCCAAAGAAAACAAGTGATTCACTCAATGAGGAAAGGAACACTTGGGAAATCTCACAGACTCGCTGACACCATTACCTAAAAGAAAGATGAAAGAGATGAGAGAAAGAAAGAAAGAAAGAAAGAAAGAAAGAAAGAAAGAAAGAAAGAAAGAAAGGAAGGAAGGAAGGAAGGAAGGAAGGAAGGAAGGAAGGAAGGAAGGAAGGAAGGAAGGAAGAAAGGGAGAAAGGGAGAGGAGAAAGAAAAAAGAGAAAGAGAGGAAAAGAAAAGGAGACAAACTGTAAGAAGCCCAGTCTTTAGTCACAGAACTGAGAGAAGCAGTTGTGTCTCTCATTCTCTTTATTCAGGTTTGTTTGGAAATCTGAGTAGATCACACAAACGATTTCTTTCTTTGGGATCAGGAAGGAGAAGAGTGATATGCACATCACAAAAGTGCAGAGAAGAAAGAGCCCAATAAACAGACAACAGCAACAAAAAAATGAAAACTACTTCTGATGCTTCACAGAGGGGAGAACTGGCTGCTGTCTCAATGTCATACCGCGAAAGAGAACAAACACGGTGTCTGGCTCAATTGAAAGTGGGTCTATTCAACAGAAAGGTCATCCTCTGCAAACCAGGGCTCTCAAACCAGCAACACAAAAGGCGGCTGCCTGCCTGAATTTAGGCTGGGATGTGGGGTGGGGGGTGGGGGAGGACTTTGAATGACACATCTAAAAGTGGAGCTGTTACCTGTATATACGGTCAAAAGGCTAGGGCAACTTCTAATACATATGACTGTTACCCTAAGGCTCTGTATGAACATGCTGTGTTACTTTTATTTTTAAAAGGTACTTCAAAGTACAATTTGCATTTCTGTACTTTGTAAGCTCTGTTTTTAAATAAAGTTAGTGCATGGGTTCTAGTGAGCTTTTTCTTTCAAATCAGAATGAAGACCTCTTCTGCACCCAAGTAGTTCTTTATTAGGGATAAATAGACTGTTTCTTCCTTTAAATGTTTAAAAGAAAGATACAGGCTCTTGGTATATAGTTCAGTTATAGAGCAATTGCCTACCACACACCACACCCTGGGTTCCATCCCTAGGACTGCAAAATGAAATGGAATGAAATTCACAGACTATAATCTACACAGGGAAAAAGGCTGAGAAAGTACACTGACTACATAGTTTCATATCTAGCAACAAAATTTCTCCTCTACTTTATCCATACTGACAGGGCAAGAAGTCTAACTGTATATGGATAGTTACATGCTCCCTGTGTGTGTATGAGTGTGTATCACACATAAAATTACAGTGAATCTCACACATATGAAATAAAATTTCAGGTTCTAATAGCAAATGGAAACAGAAGAGTGGTAGTGGAAAAATGAGAATTTGATATTTCTTCATCATTAGTTTTATATTTACTCAACAAGCATTCTCGAGACTTTGTCAGAGGCTGGCTATTCTTGCTGGGCAACAAGGCTACAACAACAGAAACAGAAACAGAACATGCAGACAATGAAGTGGGGACAGATCACTGAGGGAGTAATTACGATGGGGTACAGTGAATGCTCTTTATACAGTAAGGACACTTAAACAAGCCTGGGCCACAGCATCTATTGAGGCCTAAAAGCCAAAAAGAGCCCAGGTGTTGAAAAACTACACGATCTTCAGAGCCGTTGGGACTTCAGTGTGTAAAGGTGCTAAAATACATGACCAAGGAGGGAGACTCACAGGAGCTGGCTCAAAAAGGGCCTTGTCATATGTTGTTTGGAGTCTATTTACATTCTCAGAAAATGCAAATCAACTGAGGGTTTTAAGTAGAGCCATACGATGATTGCATTGTACTTCAAATGGAATTTTTTCTCATGTACTAGGATGTTCGAGTTATTTATATATAAATATAAAATTTTATATATTACATATTGTGCATACTTAAATATATGTAAACTTTTACTTAATCTAAAATTTGTACATGGCAATTTTATTTGTGCTTTATATTCTATTTATATTTTTATATTTTGTAAACCTTTCTGGATAAAGGTAAGGGATAACTTAATTGTAAGGTAATCATCATATTAACTATTGATTACAAAAATAAAGACATTTTATTTACTATAAAATGTCTAAATATAAAAAGAAAAACTCTAGGCATCTCTTTATAATTTCATTTGTTAGCTGTCTACATATTAGTAGCCTTCTAGCCTCATTTTATACAAAGACCAGTAGAGACAAACACATGAAAAAAAAAATGATCATCTACACTTACTGTTCTCCATCTTAATTTTTATAAAACATTCTCAGAGGGCCGGAGGGTTAGCTCAGTGGTTCCGGCGCCTGCCTCGCAAGCGCAAGGTCCTGTGTTTGATCCCCGGTAACTACATATAATGCTGGGTGTGGAGACACGCCCACCAACAATCAACACCTCATGCCACAATGCCGGACATGGTGGCTCACGCCTGTCATCCCAGCACTTGGGAGGCAGAGACAGGAGGATT
>PVIC010021228.1:0-28778 GCA_004025085.1 Thryonomys swinderianus
CCAAAAAAAAAAAAAAAAAAAAAAAGAGAACCATTGAGTTCATCCCCTTTTCCATCACCTTCTGTCCCTCTTAGGCAGGAACGTTTTTTTCCTCAATAAACTTTTCTTACTCTTAGTAAAAAAAAGAAAAAGAAAAGGATCATTGCAGGTTCAAGCCCAGCCTTGGGCTATAGTGAGTTTAAAGACAGCTGAAGTGTATAATAAGCCCCTGGCTCCACAAAAAACAAAATCCTGAAAACAGATATACTTTAATATATTTTATTTTGTAATAAAATTTTGGTCATACCTATAATCTTCAGCTACTCAGGAGGCTGAAACAGGATCACAAATTGAGATGGCGTCTAGGTATGTAGTTAATTCTGGCCTTGAATTCACTATACAGCCTAGACTGATCTCCAACTCATGATGATCCTTATACCTTATCCTCTGAAATGTGGGATTATAGGTATGTGCCCCCCATGCCCACACCATCCTCCAACTTAAAAAGTGTTGGGGATATAGCTTAGTGATAGATGTCTTGCCTACAATGTGCTGGTCCCTGAATCCTGAAAAGGAAGATTTTAGTTGCGAGCTTTTTAGTTTTCATAATAAAAGAAAAGCATTCTCAGTGGTGTTCATGATGGCCGGGGATTTAGCTCGTGGTGCTGTGCCTGCCTGGCAAATGCAAGGTTCTGAATTTGTTTTCCTATTCCGGAAAAAAAAAAACATTTAAAAAAGTAGGTTGAATCAGTGTTGTTCAGAATGAAATTAGTGTTTTAAATTTTAAAATTTAAGTTATTAAAAAAGTTAGATTCTCTAATGGTACAGGGTTTTCTGATCCTTAAGGATCCAATCAGATCTTTTTTAGATGACCTTCATAATTGCATGGTTACCTATTAAGATTAGTTTTGTTGGGTCCGAGATTTAGCTCAGTGGTTCCAGTGCGTGCCTAGTAAGCACAAGGTCCTGAGTGTGATCCCTGGTAACCACATGCAACCATACAGGGTGTAGTGGCTCACGCCCACCAGCAATCAGTACCACATACCACAAGGCTGGTGGTGGTAGCTCATGCCTGTAATCCCAGCACCCGGGAGGCAGAGGCAGAATTGCTGAGTTGAAGGCTTACCTGGGCTACATAGTGAGCGCAGGGGCCAGTCTGAACTACAAAGCAAGACCCTGTGTCAAAAAAAAAAATTTACTTTTATTATTTAAATCATAATCTATGTAAATGAATATTCAAAGTAACATTCATAGTAGCAAAAAAAGTAAGCAATCCAAATGTTAACCAGCTGATGAAAAATAAAATGTACTATGTGATGAAAATTTACTTGTATAGTTAAATATTCAACCAAAAGGAATGAAATATTGATATATGCTACAACATAGACAAAGATTAATGACGTTGCACTAAATGAATAGAACCAGGCACAAAAGATTACATTTTATATGATTGTATTTATATGAAATATCCAAAATAAACATCTCTGAAGAGTGAATGTAGGTAAGCAAATTCCATGGAGCTGAGGGAAAATGAAGAATGCTAATAAGTATTTTCTTTGTGAATTAATGACAGTGTCCTAGAATTTTGATTCACAACTTGCAATATGGTAAAAACCACTAGATTATATACTTCATGTGAGTTTATTTTATAATACATGAATTATATCTCACTTAACTTTTAAAAAGATGGGCCAAACAGTCTAAAGGAGCCTTGAAGAATAATTTTGTACCTTTAGATATCTCTTGGCAACGAAAAAGTTAATGACTAATGCATTGTTCTTTTTTCCATCTCTTAATGCCTTAGCATTTCCACCAGAACAAAAGTCAAAGAATGAATGAAAAGAATTCAGTTAGCAGCACTTAGCCACCTTCCAAACGGCTACCCTAAAGGTTTTGTGAGTTTTTGAGTTAAGAAGGATATTTTTCCTAAAAGGAAGCTTGTCAATTTTGATATTTCTTTTTTAACATTTGAGATTCCTTACCTGTATCTCAATTAAAATTCCTTAGTTAACATTTAGTTTGTATTTACTTACAGCTTTTCATCAGGTACTCTGTGAGTATTGAATGTGATCTTCCTCAAATGAATTAGATAAATTTAAAGGATAAGTAATTTCATTTCTCTGAAGAATGTATCTTTAAAAATACAATGTTAATGGTGGCTCACGCCTGTAATCCCAGCAGCACTCGGGAGGCAGAGACAGGAGGATTGCTGAGTTTGTGGCAGCTTGCCTGGGCACCATAGTGAGCTCAGGGCCAGCCTGAACTACAAAGCGAGACCCTGTCTCAAAAAGAAAAATAAATAAATACAATGTTAAGTCAGGTTAAAATATATGTTGGGAAGTTTTAGATATTTGTTTAGTTTGCTGAGTACTGAAACAGTGCTATATATTGCAAAATATACAAGTGAAACAAAATTTGCAGTGTACTGCTTAGGAGTTTACAACGCTATTTGGCGTTCATGTCATTAATGGTTTTTAATTTCTTTTTTTATTAGGTCACAACTGTTTTTAATGAAGCCACATCGACTTTCGATTTAAATCCTCAAGTGTTACAGCAATTAGATGGTAAACGACAGCAGGTCCAAATGACAGTTACGGAGACAAACCAGGAGTGGCAAGTGTTGCAGCTGAGAGTGCATACTTTTGCTGCATGTGCAGTTGTGAGCTTGCAGCAGCTTCCAGAGAAATTAAATCCTATCATAAAACCACTAATGGAGACGATTAAAAAAGAAGAGAATACACTAGTACAAAACTATGCAGCTCAGTGCATAGCTAAACTTCTTCAACAATGCACATCGAGGACACCCTCTCCTAATTCAAAAATTATTAAAAACCTCTGTAGCTCACTTTGTGTGGATCCGTATCTAACTCCTTGTGTAACATGTCCAGTACCAACACAGAGTGGCCAGGAAAATTTGAAAGGTATAAATCTAAACCTTTATTTAGGGTAGAGAAGGAATTAACCATTTATATTTGTTTTCATTTGCTTATAATTTAAGCACAAATCTAATTCATGATAGAACCATTTCCCATTTCAGCATAAAAGATTAGTTATAAGAGCATTCCTTGTTTTGTTAATTTACACACACTGCTAATCAGTCACAGCTCTCTAAATGCTAGTAAGTCATAGGAGACCTGGTATCTGAAAGAAGGTGCTGAAATCGATGGGACAAGTATTCACCTTTCCTTCATTATCAGACCACCCATATATGGCTTTTATAACACCTCGAAAGCTTCACTGTATCAAATGCTAGTTAATTAAAGTTTTTCCTATAATATTTGGTTTTCCTTAGGGCTTGCTTCATGAAATAAGTGAACTCTAGTAAATAATATTTAACCAGTATTTCTGTTTTCATTTAGAGAATTTATATGAATAACATCTCTCAATAGACCGATCTCAAAGATTAATGTTTCTTTACGTTAGTCCTATTATTTACTTTTTTAAGATTTTAGAGAAAAACAAATTTATAACTAGGGCACAGTATAAATTTTGGAAAAAAATGTGAGAAGGAAATGGACATTTTTAGAATTATTTTAAAAACATATTAGGCTTATGTCTAAATTCAGCAGTAGCATGTTGTGGTCAATGTTTTCTTGAATTCATGTGACTCTGGGCTTTCTTGTGTGAGTATGTACCAGAATTGAACCCAGGTATTCTTTACCACTGAACTGTAGCCCCAGCTCTTCTTATTGTTTATTTTGAGATAAGGTTTTGCTCAGTTACCTAGGCAGGATGCAGACTTGTACTCCTCCTATGTCAGTCTCCCTCAGAACTGGAATTATGTTTGTGTGCTGCTACAGTCAGTTCCCTGGGGTTCTTTAAAGAAAATTTACTGAAATATTTTAATTTTCCTGTGCTTAAGCCAAGCATTCCTGTTTGACATTTCTCACTGTACATGTGAACTACAATTTTGAGTGCAATTAGGTATAAAACATCCAAACAGACTCATTGCCATTTCATTGTCTAAAAAATATCATTGTCTTATAAAAATTGAGTCCCTGCTGAGTGTGGTGGTACATACCTTTAATCTCAGTGCTTGGGAAGCTGAAGCAGGAGAATTACTGAGAGTTTGAGGCCAGCCTAAGCTACAGACCCTATCTTTTTTTTTTTTTTCTTTTTGGAGACAAGGTCTCGCTTTGCAGTTCAGGCTGGCCCTGAGCTCACTATGGTGCCCAGGCAAGCCACCGCGAACTCAGCAATCCTCCTGTGTCTGCCTCCCAAGTGCTGGGATGACAGGCGTGAGCCACCACGCCCGGCGTTGTGGTATACGGTGTCGATTGTTGGTGGGCGTGTCTCCACGCCCAGCATTCTGTGTGGTTACCGGGGATCGAACTCAGGTCCTTGTGCTTGCGAGGCAGGCGCCGGAACCACTGAGCTAACCCTCCGGCCCCTACAGACCCTATCTTAAAAAAAAAAAAAAGCCACACTAATAGTCTATTTGTAGTGTTTTGGGAGGAGCAGGAAATAGTCATTGATATTATGATTAAAAGATAATTTTTTTCCTTACTAGGATCCAACTCAGAAAAAGATGGAATGCACCATACTGTCACGAAGCACAGAGGTATAATTACACTGTATAGGCATCAGAAAGCTGCATTTGCTATTACAAGTAGGCGAGGCCCTACTCCCAAAGCAGTAAAAGCTCAAATAGCAGATCTTCCAGCAGGAAGCAGTGGGAATATCCTTGTTGAACTTGATGAGGTAAATAGTTCTTTTCTGTTCTTTAATTTTATTTAAGTATTTAGCCTATGGATTGGAAAACAAGTTGTCATGTATGCCTCCAGAACTACATTTTTCATACTTTCCAGGAAAAACAGAAATTAGTAGCCTTTTGTAGTACTCTACCAGCATGCCTTTGTAATTTTTACCAGCTTAACTTTATCTTCTTAGATAGAAAACTGTCTTAATGGTGAGCACATAAACTATTTATAAATATAAACCAATTCATTGTTATAGCATTGACCATTAAGCAGATACTAAGCTATTATAAAAATTAACTTTTCTCAATCTTATCAGTCAAGAACTCCCAATGATGTTCAGAGAAAAATCTCTCCAGTATCAGATTATTGCCACGCATCTTTTAGTCAGTCTAGTGTTTATTACATGTGTGGTATAAGGACAGGGATCTAAACTTACTTTTCCATATAAATAGCCAGTTATTCTACTATTGAATTCTTTCTTACCCAATTTATAATGATACCAGCTTTGTTGTATATCATGTTTCATATTTTTGAGGATTTGGGCTTTCAGTTTTGTTCCATGATCTTTCTATTCTACCTGCTAAATTCCTTTAAAAACATGATGACCAAGACCAGGGATTTAGCTCAGTGGTTTCGGCATCTGTCTTGCAAGTGCAAGGTTCTAAGTTCGATCCCCAGTAACCATATAGCACAATGCCAGGTATGGTGACTCATGCTTGTAATCCCAGCACTCAGGAGGCAGAGGCAGGAAGATTGTTGAGTTCCAGACTTGCCTGGGCTACATAGTGAGCTCAGGGCCAGCCTGAACTACAAAGTGAGACTCTGTCTCAAAACAAAACAAAAGATGATTATCAGTGATAAAAGAAGTGTTTAGTTTTGAAAAAAAAAATCTTTAAAATCACATTGTTAATGGGAAAAATGCAAGACATAGGAATTTGGGTTCACTATTAAAATATCAGTGCTAAAAGACATTTTTCTGTAAAATATAGGCCTACTTAAAATTTTTTAAATCAATATTTTAGGTTATTACCCCCCTCCTCCCCATACTGGAAATTGAACTCAGGACCTTACACTTGGGAGGCAGGCACTGGATCCACTGAGCTAAATCCTCAGCCCATTATCTATACTTCCTTTTTTGTTTCTTTTTTGAGGCAGGGTCACCACCCTATGTAGGCCATACTGGCCTTGAATTCATATAGTCTAGGCAAACTCATGGCAAGCCTCCTGCCTCACCCTCCGTACTATTGGATTTATGGTGTGCACTACCACACCTGGCCTGAAATATTCTTTTTTGACTCTGGCTTATTTTGCTTAACATAGCCTCCAGTTCCATTCATTTTCCTGTGAATAACATAATTTACTTCTTTATGGCTGAATAATACTGTACTCTGTGTGTGTACGTTTTTTTATTCATCTGCAGATAGGTACCTAGGCTGGTTCCATGTCTTAGCTGTTATGACTTGTACTCTAATAAATGTGAGTACATAGGGATCCCTATAGTATACTGGCTTTTAATTCCTTCAGGTGTATACCTAATTTCTTCCAGGTGTATTCCTAAATTCATAATGGTAATTGTGTTTTTGAGTTTTTGCAGAACATTTTTAGTTTGATTCTTGCTGTTATTTCCTGAACTATTCGAATTCTGTTCAGGAAGTCTTTGCTTTTGTCTATATGGCTTCAAGTGTTTTTCCTGTGTTTTCTACTGGCAGCATCAGGTCTTACACTTTGATTTTTTTTTTTTTTTTTTTTTTTGAGACAGGGTCTCGCTTTGTAGTTCAGGCTGGCACTGAGCTCACTATGGAGCCCAGACAAGCCGCTGCGAACTCAGCAATCCTCTTGTCTCTGCCTCCCAAGTGCCGGGTTACAGGCGTGAGCCACCACACCCGGCACTGTGGTATGAGGTTTTGATTGTTGGTGGGTGTGAGTCTCCAAGCCCAGCATTATATGTGGTTACCGGAGATCGAACTCAGGACCTTGCGCTTGCGAGGCAGGCGCCGGAACCACTGAGCTAACCCTCTGGCCCACACTTTGATTTTTTTATACCTTCTGAGTTTGTGTTCAAGGTGAGAGAGATTTAGTTTCAGTCTTTTATACATGGCTATCTAGTTTTTCTACAAGCATTTGATAAGTTATCTTTTCTCCAGAGTGTTTTTGGCTCCTTTGAAGAGAATCAAATGGTTGTGGCTGCAATTGTTTCTATGTGCTCTGTTGTTTCATTGGTCTACATGTCTTTTTTTTATGCCATCACCGTGCTGATTTTGTTATTATGGCCATGAAATAAAATTTAAAACCAGATGTTGTGATGCCTCCCATCTTGTTCTTTTTGTTTAAGGTAGTTTTGTCTGTTCTGGGTCTTTTGTGTTTCCATGTATTTTAAAATTTTTATTTTATTTGACTGATTTCGTTAGGTTCAGTTCAGTTTGGTTTGGTTTTTTTGAGTCAGGATCTTCTTACATACTTCAGTCTGGCCTTGAATTCATTATGCAGCCCAAGGTGGCTTTGAACTCTCAGTGATGTTCCTCTCTCAGCCTTCCTAGTGCTGAAATTACAGGCATATACCACCATGCCCAGCTGTATATGAATTTTAGAATTGCTTTTCTAATTCTATGAAGTGTATCATTAGAATTTTTGTGGGGATTGTCCTGAATCTATAGATCACTATTAACAAATTTAACAACATCTTGCCAATCTATCTTATTGTTTTTTTTTTTCTTTTTTGAGACAGGGTCTCGCTTTGTAGTTCAGGCTGGGCCTGAACTCACAATGTAGCCCAGGCAAGCCTTGAACTCAGCAATCCTCCTGTCTCTGCCTCCTGAGTGCTGGGATGACAGGCATGAGTCACCATGCCTGGCACTGTGGTATGTGGTATTGATTGCTGGTGGGTGTGAGTCACCACGCCCAGCATTGTATGTGGTTACCGGGATCAAACTCAGGACCTTGCGCTTGCAAGGCAGGTGCCAGAACCACTGAGCTAAATTTCTGGCCTGCCAATCTATCTTCTAATGTCTTCGGTTTCTTTCCTCAGAGTTCAGTGATTTTCAGTAGAGGTCTTTCGCCTCCATGGTTAGGTTGATTCCTAGGCATTTTATTGTTCTTTGAAGATACTGTGAATGGGATTGTTTTCCTGATTTCTTTCTCAGCTAGTTTATTTGTAGTGTATAGAAAGATTAATTTTTTTTGCTTTTTGGAGACAGGGTCTCACTTTGTAGTTCAGGCTGGCCCTGAGCTCACTATGGTGCCCAGGCAAGCTGCCGCGAACTCAGCAATCCTCTTGTCTCTGCCTCCCGAGTGCTGGGATTACAGGCGTGAGCCACCACGCCCAGCATTATATGTGGTTACCGGGGATCGAACTCAGGTCCTTGCGCTTGCGAGGCAGGCGCCGGAACCACTGAGCTAACCCTCCGGCCCGAAAGATTAATTTTTTGATGTTGATTTTTGTATCCTATACTGTTTGATATTTATACTCCTGTGGTTTACATGACTTTTCTTCCACTTTAAAGTAATTTTTAAAAAGTGTGCATGTATGTTTATGGTAGGCAAGGCAGTTTTATGGACTAATTACTGTTGAATAAGAAATTGTCAATCTTGGGGCTGGAATTTAGCTCAATGGTTCCAGCGCCTGTCTCCCAAACACAAGGTCCTGAGTTCGATCCCGGCAACCATATACAATGTTGGGTGTGGTGGCTCACTCCTGTAATCCCAGCACTCGGGAGGTAGAGATAGGAGGATTGCTGAGTTTAGGCTTGCCTGAGCTACGTAGTGAGCTCAGGGCCAGCCTGAATTACAAAGTGAGACCCTGTCTCAAAAAAAAAGAAACAGTCTTAGTCATAGCTTAACATGCTCATATGTCTCTTAACTGAATATCAACAAGGACGTATCATTTTATCTCTAAGTTTCTTTAGAGCAAGGGAGAAAAACACACCATCTAGGACTGTCTTTGAAACCACATATATCCTTTGATTCCCACCCTCAAACCTAACATGATTATTTTGGACACAATCTGTGTCCAAATCTGGATTTTTTTTTCTTCTGATACTGGGGATTGAATTTAGGACTTTGCGCTTGCAAGGCAAGTGTGGCACCACTGAGCTAAATCCCCAGCTAAATCTAGGAATTTTAAGTGTAAATTTAATTATTGGTAAATGTTATGGTTGTCATAAATGTCTAATAACTGCTTCACTGTTTAATGGAACATTATCAGTTCTAAATTCTCTTGATACAATTTTAAATGCATTATACTTTCTTTCTGAAAGTTTGTGTTCAACTAACATTTAATTTCAGGCCCAGAAGCCTTACCTGGTACAACGAAGAGGAGCTGAATTTGCTTTGACCACTATAGTGAAGCATTTTGGAGGTGAAATGGCAGTGAAGCTGCCACATCTTTGGGATGCTATGGTTGGCCCACTGAGGAATATAATTGACCTAAATAATTTTGGTATGCACATGTTTTCCTGAGTTTTCTTTTTAACAGATTTCAGTGTATATCAGTTAAGTTTAACTTTATAAAATAAATACACCTTACTCATCCCAAGTCAGCAGGTAAGTTTTGTGATTAAAAGTTTATAAAAACATTTTATTTATTTTCATAATATTCTGTATATTTTCTGTATTTCAAAAAATTTTGAAATGGATTACTATTTTAAACTTTAGTTCTTTTAGTACCCTAGCACCTAAATTAAAATCATGGCATTTAAACACAGCAATTATACTATCAGTTATACTTTTATATTATATCTGGGAAGGTGCTAAACTTTTGCAGAGCAATAATTTTTTTTTACAGTACAGGGGATTGAACTCATGACCTTGTGCTTGCCAGGTAGGCTTGGCCTCACTGAGCTACATCCCTGGCCTGGGAGGGGGCGGGGTTATACATTTTTTAAAGCTATTTGCCTAGTGATGCAGACTTAATCTATTTGAATAGATGGAAAGTCCCTTCTGGAAAGGGGAGATGGCCCTGCTCAAGAATTGGTGAATTCTCTACAAGTTTTTGAAATAGCAGCAGCTTCAATGGATTCTGAACTTCATCCCTTGGTAACCAATGTAGAATTTCTTCAGATAAAGTCTTATTTTTATAAAAATCTTGAGACTTGAAAATCAAATTAGGAGCACTGAACATACTGAATATATCTAAACGTAATCTAGTGGTTCCAAATCTAGAGGCAGTTGGTGGTCTTTGGTACTGTTTTCATAGTCTTAGAGGGAAAATCTGAAAAAGTGTCTCAACGATGTCTCTCCTGTTGATTTTGGAAAGGACTGAATGTTCTTTCAGGCCTGAGAATATTGAGCAGGGCAAAAGTTCTTTAACTTTCTTTTCTTTTTAAAAGAATTATAGTATATTAGATGACTAGACTTTCTCTTGATTTTTTTTTTGGAGATATTTTTGGATTTAGAGTAACATGGAATATTAAGCTCATCTCTAAGTAGGAACTGTTATAGTTACTGAATATACTGAATATACTACTATTTCAAACAGATTGCTTAATGAATATTCTGATTACTTCTAACTTTTATTTGTAGTTGGTACAGCATTTGCCTCATCTGTATATGTGCCTTCAGTATCCTAGCACTGCTGTGAGGCACATGGCTGCTCGTTGTGTAGGTGTCATGAGCAAAATAGCTACCATGAAAACAATGAACATTTTTTTGGAGAAGGTACTTCCATGGCTTGGAGCAATTGATGACAATGTCAAACAAGAGGGAGCGATTGAAGCACTTGCCTGTATCCTTCTATTTTGACTAACTAGAAATTTTATTCATTTTACTTAAGGATGGCTAAAATATAACTGAGTTATTAAAATAGCATATAACTTGGCTTATTTGAGAAACTTTTAAAATTTTATTTTGGGGTATTTTACATTTCATTACAACTTTGATATTGAAGGTTGAAAGTTATTTAAGACAGCTTTTAATAGGTATAATAGTTTTATGTACTTTTAAACTAGTAGCTGATCTGTTTATTTAGCTTATAGTTAATATTTTCATAGCATTATTCAGGTATTAGGTAGTTAGTATCTATATTATATACATAGAATGTTTCCAGACTTTGTTCATTTCATGGATACAAAACAACCAAAATATATATATAGTATATATATGACTATTTAAAAAAAAACCTGTTACGGACAGGGCAGCTATTCTTTATCTTGAAGTACCTGGAAGGCATTTTAGAGCAAAAAAATATTGAAGGTAAGTTCAGTAGGAACCTTGTTTCAAAATGCTTAAGCTTACAGGGCACTTACTAGGTCCTCTATATCCAGTTGGTGATTGTCAAGAATTTGGTGGGATTAATATTTGGTGAATTGTGCTCCTAAACTTATTTACTGGATAACTCATTTTATTCTGGCATTGACCTTCCAGAAACTTGGAGGAATTTCCTCATTGAAAAAAAAAATCATACTAATTAAAATTCCTCCAGGCCCTTTAAAATAATACACAGTTTATATTTTTAATCATGAGAAATTACATCGTGTTTTCAAAAGTGCAACAATCCTTAATTCTGTATTCAGGTGTAATGGAACAACTGGATGTTGGTATTGTTCCATACATTGTTCTTTTAGTTGTTCCTGTATTAGGAAGAATGAGTGACCAGACAGACAGTGTAAGATTCATGGCTACACAGTGCTTTGCAACACTAATTAGACTAATGCCGCTTGAGGTAAGTTGAAGACATTTAGTTTATTATTTAAAGAACATGTCAGCTTTTCAAAAGGCATTATTTTGAAAATGTATCTTTAAGATTTTTAAATACTTTAATAGGTACTTTAAAAAAAAATTTTAAAACAAAACAGTGATTACTCAGTGTTATTATTATAGAAGTACAATTGTTCCTGAGTTTCTCTATACCAAAGTGTAAATAAATGAAAGTTAAGTTTGAGATAGCCATGCAAACTGTAAATGTGAATGAAGTTTCTGTGGGGCTGTGTAGCAAGACTAGATTGCTCACATTGAAATATTGTGTAGTGGGCCAGAGATTTAGCTCAGTGGTTGTGGCGCCTGCCTTGCAAGCGCAAGGTCCTGAGTTCAGTCCCCGGTAACCATATACAATGCTGGGCGTGGTGACTCATGCCCACAACCAATCAATACTACATGCCACAGTGCCGGGCGTGGTGGCTCATGCCTGTAATCCCAGTACTTGGGAGGCAGAGGCTGGAGGATTGCTGAGTTCGAGGCTTGCCTGGGCTCCATAGTGAGCTCAGGGCGAGCCTGAACTACGAAGACTCTGTCTACAAAAAAAAAATTTTGTATTGGCCAATGCAGGAAACAGGCACCTTGAAGCAAGAAATGGGCCTGTATCCTACCACCAGGATGCTTATAATATTTTCATGGCATTGATATAATTCAGGAAATAGATGTGTATGTTATCCATGCTGCAGGATGTGTCCATAATGTTTTTATTGTGGAATAGCCTTCCATTATATAGATATGTTCTATATTATTATGTTTGCCTGTTTATCAGTTGACAGATAACTGAATTGTTGCCAGTTTTTGGCTTTTATGGATAATGCTACTATAAACACAGTATACTTAGAAGACTTTTGGAGACAAGATCTCACTGTGTAGTTCAAACTACCTTGAACTCGATATTCAGCCCAGGTTGGCCTCAGACTTGTAGTGAGGCCAGTAGTCTGCCATAGCCTCCCAAGTGCTGGGATTACAGGCCTGTTACCCTGCCCACCATTTATTATAAGTCTTTGTATGGACGCTTATTTCTTTTTTTTTTTTGCTTTTTGAGACCAGGGTCTTGCGTTGTAGTTCAGGCTGGCCCTGAGCTCACTATGGTGCCCAGGCAAGCCGCCGCGAACTCAGCAATCCTCCTGTCTCTGCCTCCTGAGTGCTGGGATTACAGGCGTGAGCCACCACGTCCAGCACTGTGGTATGCGGTGTTGATTGTTGGTGGGCGTGTCTCCATGCCCAGCATTATATGTGGTTACCGGGGATCGAACTCAGGACCTTGCGCTTGCGCGGCAGGCGCCGGAACCACTGAGCTAACCCTCCAGCCCCTGGACGCTTATTTCTTTTAAATAAATGTTTGAGTGAAATTTCCAAGTTACATAGTAAGTAACTCTTTTTTTTGTGTGTGTGTTTTTTTTTGTTTGTTTGTTTTTTTGCTTTTTGGAGACAGGGTCTCGCTTTGTAGTTCAGGCTGGCCCTGAGCCCACTATGGTGCCCAGGCAAGCTGCCATGAACTCAGCAATCCTCCTGTCTCTGCCTCCCGAGTGCTGGGATGACAGGCGTGAGCCACCACGCCCAGCATTATATGTGGTAACCGGGGATCGAACTCAGGTCCTTATGCTTGCAAGGCAGGCGCCGGAACCACTGAGCTAACCCTCCGGCCCCGTAAGTAACTCTTGGTAAACGTCTAAACTATTCAACATCAATGTACCATTTTACATTCCTGCTACCAAAGTATGAATATATATTGGCTAGATTATTATTTTTTTTTTTGTTGGCAGTACTGGGGCTTAAACTCGTGCCCTTGTGCATCCAAGGTTGGTGCAGTACCACTTGAGCTAAACCCCTAGCCCTATTGGCTAGTTTATTTTTTTTAATTTTTTTTTTGGGGGGGGGGTTTGAGACAGGGTCTCGCTTTGTAGTTCAGGCTGGCCCTGAGCTCACTATGTAGCCCAGGCAAGCCTCGAACTCAGCAATCCTCCTGCCTCTGCCTCCCGAGTGCTGGGATGACAGGCTTGAGCCACCAAGCCCGGCTGGCTAGTTTATTTTTAAAAATGTAGTTTTATCGCCGGGTGTGGTGGCTCATGCCTGTCATCCCAGCACTTGGGAGGCAGAGACAGGCGGATTGCTGAGTTCGAGGCTTGCCTGGGTTACATAGTGAGCTCAGAGCCAGCCTGAACTACAAAGCGAGACCCTGTCTCAAAAAAAAAAATAAAAGTAGCTTTATCAGATCAAATTGAAGACACACGTCCCAGTGATTGAGCAAATTCATTCTAAATGAATACCCTAACACATTTTCAAGAATATTTACCATAGCATTATTTAGGAAAGTCTAAAATTGGAAACCATGCACCAGAGATGTAGCTCAGTGGTTCCAGTGCTTGCCTCGCAAGCGCAAGGTCCTGAGTTCGATCCTGATAACCACATACAATGCTGGGTATGGTGATTCACGCCCACCTACAATCAATACCACATACTATAGTGCTGGGCATGGTGGCTCATGCCTGTAATCCCAGCACTCGGGAGGCAGAGGCAGGAAGATTGGAGACCCTGTCTCCAAAAAAAATTGGAAACCACACAAATATTCAGAAAAGTAAAATTTTTTTTTTCCTTTTTTGAGACAGGGTCTCGCTTTGTAGTTCAGGCTGGCTCTGAGCTCACTATGTAGTCCAGGCAAGCCTCAAACTCAGCAATCCTCCTGTCTCTGCCTCCCGAGTGCTGGGATTACAGGTGTGAGCCACCACACCCGGCACTGTGGTATGCGGTATTGATTGCTGGTGGGCATGAGTCTCCATGCCCAGCAATGTATGTGGTTACCGGGGATCAAACTGAGGACCTTGAGCTTGCAAGGCAGGTGCTGGAACCACTGAGCTAACCCTCTGGCACAGAAAAGTAAATATTTTCTTTTAATTGTGTACTGTCTTCAACAAAACCAGAGACACATATGATCATATTGATAACCTTTAACATAGGATTCCATTTTTATGAAGCTGAACAAGAAGAAATGACACATTTAGATGATAAAAATATAAAGAAAGGAAACAAATTACTGTAATAGTCAAGTGATTTCCTCTTGGGGAATGATTGCTAAAGCACTTTATTAAACTATTCAATTTTATATATTTCCTTGCATACATATTTTATTTCACACTAAAAAGCATTAATGTAACCAGTAGGACCAAAAAAAAAAAAACTAGACCACTGTATCAAAAACCTCCGTGTTATTTCTAAAATTTCCAAGTGTATACTGTATTAACTGCAGTCAGCATACTGTACAGTAGATCTGTGGAGTGTTTTCATCTTCAATGAAACTTTATACATTTTAATCAACATCTCCCTATTTTTTTCTTTCACTTTGCCTCCCAGCAAGTACTTGACAACTACCATTCTACTCTCTGCTTCTGTTCATTTGATTTTTTTCAGTTTCACATGAAATGTGATCATGGAATATTTATTTTTCTATGCCTGGCTTATACTTAACATAATGTCTTCCAGGTTCATCTGTGTTGTAACGAATAAAATAATTTCGTGGTTTTTTTTTTTGAGACAGGGTTTCGCTCTGTAATTTAGGCTGGCCCTGAGCTCACTATGTAGTTCAGGCAAGCCTAGAACTCAGCAGTCCTCCTGCCTCTGCCTCCTGAGTGCTGGGATTACAGGCTTGAGCCACTATTCTCGGCACTGTGGTGTGTGGTACTGATTGCCTGTAGGTGTGAGTCACCATGCTCGGTATTGGTGTATATGGTTACCAGGGATCGAACCAGAGACCTTGCATTTGCTAGGCAGGCGCTGGAAACCACTGAACCAAATCTCTGGCCCTTCATTGTTTTTTAAGACTGAATAGAAATCCATTTTATACTAAAGTTTATCCATTCAGTCATTGATGTACATTTAGGTTGATTCCAAATCTCAAATGGTAGGAATAACGCTGAAATTAAGAAAGTGCAGATTTTTCTTCAACATACTGATTTCGTTTCTTTTGGTTATATGTCCAGAAATGAGGTTGCTGGATATGTGGTGATTCTAGTTTTAATTTTTTTGAGGAACCTTTTTTATGTTTTCCATATTGACGGTACTTAGTTTCATTCGCATATACAGTGAATAAGGGGTCCCATTTTCTCTATATCCTCCGCTAAATATTTGGTCTTTTCTATCATATTCATAAAAAAGTCATCCTTGCTCATGTGAGGCTATATTTAATAGTACTTTGTGTTTTTCTAATGATTAATGATGTTGAGTGTCTTTTCACATACCTTGGCATCTTAGTTAATTTTCTTGTCACTAAGATACAGTATCCAATATTTGCCAATTAAAAGTGGGGCCATTTATTTTGGCTTACAGTTTTTAGAGGCTTCAGCCCAGAGTCAACCAGTTGGAAGGCAGAATGGCAGAGAAGGAGCTTATGACATGGTGGAGGGAAGCAGAGAGAGAGAGGGAAAAGGGAGGGAGATACACGCTTCCAGGCCTTGCCCCCAGTGATTCACCTCCAACCAAGCTTCATCTCCCAACATCTCATTTAGTTGCAAACTCAGTGAATTAGTATCTGGCCCCCATGATCCAGTCACCTCACCGAAGTCCCACCTATGAGCAAATGAGGCTTTTGAGGAGAAGGCCAATCCAGACATAAACCATAACACTTGGCCATTTGCGTATCTTCTTTTGATCAATGTTTGCTCAGGTCCTTTGTCCATTTAAAAGTTTGATTATATTGTTGCTGTTCAGTTTTTAAAGTTTTAGTATATATTTGAATATTAACTCCTTATATAAATGATGTGCAAATAATTTTTCCCAGTCTACAAGTTGTCCCTTCATTCTCTTGGTTGCTGCTTTTGCTACTCAGAATCCTTTTGGTTGAGTATGTCATTCATCTGTGTTTGCTTTTGTTTCCTGTGGTGTGGGGTTTTACAGGTATAGATATAGATAGATAGATTAGATAGATATAGAGATTTATATATATACACACATTGATTGATTGATTGATTGATTGATTGATTGAGACAGGATCTTGCTTTGTAGTTCAGGCTGCCCCTGAGCTCACTGTGTAGATTGAGACAGGATCTTGCTTTGTAGTTCAGGCTGCCCCTGAGCTCACTGTAGCCCAGGCAAGCCTGGAACTCAGCGATCCTCCTGCCTCTGTCTCCTGAGTGCTGGGATTATAGCCTTGAGCCACCACGCCTGGCACTGTGGTGTATGGTAATGATAGATGGTGGGTTTGAGTCACCACGCCCGGTATTGTTGTATTGAGGTTACTGGGGATCCAGCTAGGGACCTTGCACTTGCTAGGCAGGCACTGGAACCACTGAGCTAAATCTCTAGCCATGGGGGTTATATATTTAAAAATTAATATTGAGGAAAGTTAAGGTGTTTCTTTATGCTTTATTATAGTACTTTTTGTTTAAGCTCTTATGTTTAAGACTGCTATAGTTTGCACATGGTTTCTACCCCCAAGAATTCATGTTTTGGAAGCTTGTTTCCCAGTGTGGTGACATGGTGCACACCTGTAATCTCAGCATTTTGGGAAATTGAGTCAGAAAGGCCCCAATTTAGAGACCCTCCTGGGTAATTTAGTGAGACCTTCTATCAAAGTTGAATGAATGAGTACATAAATAGATTGATGGGCAGAATGGGGGTAGTTTGGTGTGAAGATCTGGGTTCAGTCCCCAGTAGGTACTACCAAAAGAATTTTTTTAATTAAAAAAAAGAGGTAGTGTGATGTCCTTAATATCATGGGTCGTACCCCCTGAGAAAGGATTAAGGTAAGTTTTTGGGTCCTTGAATTCTCAAGACAGTAAGTTGTTTTAAGAATGCGCCTAGGCTGGGATTTAGCCCAATGGTTCTGGCATCTGCCTGGCAAGCACAAGGTCCCAAATTTGATCCCCAATACCACATAGGACAATGCTGGGCATGGTGATTCACACCTGTAATCCCAGCATTCAGGAGGCAGAGGCAGGAGGATTGCTATTTGAGTTTCAAGGCTTGCCTGGGCTACGTAGTGAGCTCAGTGCCAGCATGAACTACAAAGTGAGACCCTGTCTCAAAAAAAAAAGAATGAGCCCAGTTCCTGAATCAACCAGTAACTTCCTGTATTGAGATGGGATCCCTCCCTCTTACATGGGCTCCTGTCATTGTGCTGTCCGCCACAAGACTATCACCAGAACCAAGCCAATACTGGCACTCTCTCCATGAACTTCTGAAACTACGAGTTAAGTAAACCTCTTTTTTTTTTTTTTTTTTTCTGAACTCAGCAATCCTCCTGTTTTTACCTCCTGAGTGCTGGGATTACAGGCGTGAGCCGCCACACCTGGCACGATGGTATGTAGTACTGATTGCTGGTGGATGTGAGTCACCACACCCAGCATTGTATTTGGTTACTGGGAATCAAACTCAGTACCTGGCGCTTGTGAGGCGGGCGCCGGAACCACTGAGGTAAATCTTCAGCCCCAGTAAACCTCTTTTTAAAAAGTGACTCAGCTTCAAGTAACAACAAAAAAGAATTATACGGGCCGGAGATTTAGCTCAGTGGTTCCAGTGCCTGCCTAGCAAGTGCAAGGTCTCTGGTTCAGTCCATGGTAACCACATACGATACTGGGCATGGTGGCTCACGCCTGTGGTCCCAGCACTTGGAAGGTAGAGGCAGGAGCATTGCTAAGTTCGAGGCTTGCCTGTGCTACATAGTGAGCTCAGGGCCAGCCTGAACTACAAAAGTAAGACTCTGTCTCTAAAAAAAAAAATATATATATACAAAGTCTTTAATGTATTGTGATTATTCTTCTCATTTGTATTTCTCATTTCCCTTTTTCTTAGCATCATCTATTGAAGAGATGAGTTTTACCTGTTGTTAATCTTAGCACACTTGCCTAAGATCAATTGACTATAAATGTGTGGAATTGAATTGTTTTTATGCAAATAGCATACTGGGTTTTTTTCTTGGTATGGGGAATCAAACTTAGGATCTTACCCTTGAAAGGCAGGCACAGTGCCACTGAGCTACTTCCCTGGTCTACTACCATACTGTTTTGATTACTATACCTTTGCATGTATTTCTAATTTTATAGTATGATCCATCCAGCTTCATTTCTTTTTGCTTGAGACTACTTAGACTGTCTGGGTTCTTTTGTGGTTCCATATGAGTTTTAGGGTCACTTTTTCTATTTTGTGAAAAATGCCATTGCATTTAAAGATAGTGTTAAATTAGTAGGCTATTTTGCATAGCATTGACTTTTAAACAATAAAGTGACTGTGGAGATTCTTTGATCTAACAGCATGCCCAAACTCAAAAAAAGAAAGCTTGTTAAATGTTCTATTCAGTCAAGTCTGGTGGCATATGTCTGTAATCCTAGCACTTGGGAGGCTGAGGCTGGAGAGTTGCCACAAGTTCAAGGCCAGCCTGGACTCTAGCGAGATTCTATTTCAAAAATAAAAAAAAGTTCTGTGCAATATATCCAAGGTCCTATCAAAGAATATTTCACACTTCTCATATTAAAATTTGTCTTACCTTGCTCTTGAATGGATCTTTACACATAGTTGATATGTGTAAACATATCAAATGTTAGACATATGAGAAAATAATGGTTCTCTAGTTAAATAAATCTTCTACAAGTTGGCAGTTTCATCCTGTAATTTTTAAAAATTCTGTTCATTACTATCACCAGTATAAGATAACTTAAAATGTTGAGAAGTTTGCCAGGTTCTCTGAGAAACTTGAATTTTATCAGTGATGACAAGTTACTGGGGTCAGTTGTTTTTCGTGAGTGATGGGTTAATATTTTAGAAAATGTCAACCAAATACCTAAATCAGATTACCCATGGTTGTTAGTGCTTTCAAGTAAAATACTTCATGAAAAATGGCTAAGTTAATGACTATTTTTGTCTCCACAGGCAGAATTGGTTTAAACATTATAATGGCATGATGATCCAGGTTTAGCAATCAGATATTTTAAAAAGTATGACATGTCAGCCAATAATGAAACATAAGATTGAATATAATCAGAATGGATCTATGCACGTATATAGTTTGTCAAAGAAATGCTTAAGAGTACTGAAGACTTTTGTTTTAAATGAATTCTTTATTGTACACTTTATATACAGCTCACAGTCACACTCAACATTGGGAAATTTGTACCAGTATATGACACAAGTTAATTCTCATTTTTACCCATATCCCTACCCACCCCACAACCCCACACATGTGCTCTCTTTTTCTTTTCATATTTATTCTTTACCCTCATTACTTTCCCCTACTACATTCCCTTTGAATATTTCCTATTTCACAAAATCTATCATACATTCTAGAACTCATTTATATCTATAGATTCTTGTACCAGAAAAAAGATACGGTATTTTGAAGACTTTTTTCTTTTTTTTTTCTTTTGAGACAGGATCTCACTTTGTAGTTCAGGCTGACCCTGAGCTCACTATGTAGCCCAGGCAAGCCTGGAACTCAGCATTCAGCCTGCCTCTGCCACCTGAGTGCTGGAATTATAGTGAGCCACCATGCCCAGCATTGTGGTATGTGGTACTGATTGCTGGTGGGTTTGAGTTACCACACCCTGTATTGTTGTATGTAGTTACCTGGAATCCAACCAGGGTCCTTGTGCTTGCTAGGCAGGTACTGGAATCACTGAGCTAAATCTCTTATCAGTAGTACTGAAGACTTTTGATTAATTTTTTAAAAATAGCTAAAAAAAAAAAAAACAGCTAGCTTTGGGGCCAGGGATTTAGCTCAAGTGATACTGCACCTACTTTGGAAGCACCAGGGCCCGAGTTTGATTCCCAGTACCACCAAAAAATAAAAACAGCTAGTTTAACATACAATTTAAACTGTCTCACTAGTGCTTTTCTTTTCTTTTTTTAATTGAATTCTTTATTGGTACAATTTATATACATCTCAAAATCACATATAACATTGGGAAATTTGTACCAGTATGACTAGTGCTTTTCTTAATATATTGCATTTGAGAAGTAGGAGAAGTGGTTTATGTATAACTCACATTTCGGTTCCAAGTGTACTCAAGGCTTGAAAATTCATAGTGCTCAGTTTTACTACTTTGTGAAGGATTTTCTTAAGGGAAACTAGCTTTTTAGTTTTTTTAGTGCAGGTTGATGTCTATCAGGAATACAGTGACTACTAGTCATTTCTCATTTCTTTTTCTTCAAGACAGGGTTTTGCTTTGTAATTCAGGCTGGCCCTGAGCTCACTATGTAGCCCAGGCAAGCCTTAAATTCAGCAATCCTCCTGCCTCTGGCACTGGAGTGCTGAGATTACAGGCGTGAGCCACCATGCCTAGCACTATGGGATGTGGTACTGATTGCTGGTGGGCATGAATCACTGCACCTGGCATTGTGATATGTGGTACTGGAGATCGAGTTCATGACCTTTTGCTTGCCAGACAGATGCTGCAACCACTGAGCTAAATCCCTGGCCCTAATCCTTTTTCATACCATTTCCTTGACTCAGGCATAGCAGTTTTGCCCACAAAACATCCAACAAAGTGAAAAAAAAAAAAACAACTCAAACAATGTCTTCCTTTTTATACACAAGTTCCACCATAACTGGTTTGGTCCTGTGCTTTAAAAAATACCATATATGTGGGGGTTTTTTTTCTTAAATTGATTTTATTGGTACATTTATACATGTTATGATCACAATTGACATTGAGAATTTATACCAGTACTTAACACAATTTAATTCTCATTTTTTCCCATTCTTCTACCTGCTACAGCCCCCATCCCCCATATACATAAGCTTTGTTTCCTTTTTTTAGCATCAAATTTTGCCTTTCCCTTCTTTACTTACCCCTACCCTCCTTTCCTTTGAATATTTTCTTACCATTTCACAATACCTATCATATATTCTAAAACTCATTTACACCTTCAGTTCCTCATGCAGATGTTTTCTTAGCCCAATTCAGGCATTTTCAATATCCATCAAGTTCTTTACTCATTTAAGTCTTTTAAATTATGTTGTTACTTTTTTCTATGTATTTATGTTTTTAAGGCTTAAAATTATTTGCTACATCTAAGGGTGAGAAAACTGTGAGTAAATACTTTTAATATATTTTTAAAAATAATTTTAGGCAGGCATTCCAGACCCTCCAAACATGTCAGAAGAATTAATCCAATTGAAAGCTAAAGAGCGACATTTTCTGGAGCAATTATTAGATGGAAAAAAGTTAGAAAATTATGAAATCCCAGTACCAATCAATGCTGAACTAAGAAAATACCAGCAGGTAAGTTTTATACTTTGTAAATACAAATAGTCACTTTTGTTTTTGAATGGACCTAAAAAGTTTTTTAAATTGATTTAATAAAATTTTCTATTTTATGTTTTGTACTCACTTATTTGACTTAGGTAAAGATTTTTGGTCTGTACAAATGTTTTTTACAAGAAATAAAATTTTTATGATCTGTTCATATTTATATTTTTTCCCTCTCCCTAACCTTATAGGATGGTGTGAACTGGTTAGCGTTTCTCAATAAGTATAAACTTCATGGAATTTTGTGTGATGATATGGGTTTAGGAAAAACTTTACAGTCCATCTGCATTCTAGCAGGAGATCATTGTCACAGGTAATTTAAAACCTTACCATTAAATAAGGTTTCTAGATTCTGAAAAATTTAAGCAAGTTTGTTGATTAATATTTTGCTCTTATAAAGGGCCCAGGAATATGCAAAATCGAAATTGGCAGAATGTATGCCACTTCCTTCCTTGGTGGTTTGCCCACCCACTTTAACAGGTCATTGGGTAGATGAAGTTGGTAAATTTTGCTCCAGAGAATATCTTAATCCATTGCACTATACTGGACCTCCTACTGAAAGAATAAGGTAAGGGCTCTACAACAGTAACACATGCTTAAACTTTTAAATGGTTTAGAAAAATAAAGTTTGTTACAAATGAATTTGGATTAGCTTTTTTGGTTATAAAACATAGGAACTTACTCAGCTGATACAAGGAAGTTGATTGTTTGGGAAGGGATCATTAATGAAGCCTATCAAAACTCAGGGACTTTGGTGCCAGAGATGAAGGTCAGTGGTACAGTGCTTGACTAGCATGCACTAGGCCAGTGATGGTAAGCTTTCAGTGACACAAATGTCCTACAGTAGCACATGTGCCAAAAGTTTGCCACTTATGCACAGGCCTTATGTTCTCAGTATTATAGTTTGAAACTGAAGAGGCAAGCCCATTCTTCCCCCTTAGAAAGCCTTGCAACCACAGATAGCATCTCTCTGCTATTGTTATATTTTCATTCTTTACCACTTCTCTTAGTTCTTTTTTGTAATGGTTCCAGCTTCTGCCTGGCAAGGTCATGGTCCCAAATTCAATCCCTTGTACCATATAACACAATGCTGGGCGTGGTGGTTCACACCTGTAATTCTAACATGTAGGAGGCAGAGGCAAGAGGATTGCCCAGAGTTCCAAGCCTTGCCTGGGCTACATAGTGAGTTCAGGGCCAGCCTGAACTACAAAGCAAGACTCTGTCTCATGAAAAAGAAGTTCTCTTTTGCCTTGTTCTTCCCTCTCTTACAAATGCTTTTTTGTTTACTGTGGCTGCTCTAGCTACTACCTATGGGCATGGCAACACCAGGGTTCTTGTAGCTTTATCTCTGCTATTTAAGCAGAACATCTCTTAACATAATGGAATCCTAACATAATGGAATCCTAACATAATGGAATCTCCTTGGTTTCAGTTCATCATTTAAAGCTTGGCTAGTGATAGGTTGCTACCGTGCTGTATTATTATCTAATATTGGCTAATATTATTAAATTATTTCCCTGAAATTTTAAATTCTATACTCAAATGAGCACTTATTGGTGAGGACTATCCTAAACATTCTTATATTTATGTAAAATTGTGTAGTCTCAGGCTAGAGATTTAGCTCAGTGGTTCCAGCACCTGTCTAGCAAGCTCAAGGTCCCAAGTTTGATCTCTTGTAACCACATACCACAATGCCAGGCATGGTGGATTTGGGAGGCAGAGGCAAGAGGATTGCTGATTTTGAGGTTTGCCTGGGCTACATAGTGAAGTCAGGGCCAGCCTGAACTATAAAGCAAGACCCTGTCTCAAAAAGAAAAGAGAGAAAAAATAAAATAAAATTATGTAGTCTCACAGTCACCAGGTAAGGCCTGGGATTTAGCTCAGTAATTCTGGTGCCTGCCTCATAGTCATCAGATATACTATTGATCCAGTTTGGAGATAAGGACATTAAGACGCAGTGTCTGTGTCCAAGAATTTGAACGCAGGCAGCTCCAAAACTTGCACTCTGAGCAGTTTACAATAATGTCTGATTGTTAGAATTCATGCATTTGCAGGAAATTGGAGTTCTGGGCCAGAGGTTTAGCTCAGTGTTTCTGGCACCTGCCTAGCAAGCGCAGGGTCCCTGGTTCCATCCCCTGTAACCACATTCAGCAGTAACAGGTATGGGGACTCACCACCAGCAATTAATACCACATACCATAGTGCCAGGCATGATGGCTCACATCTATTATCCCAGCACTTAGGAGGAAGAGGCAGGAGGATTGCTGAGTTCAAGGCTTGCCTGGGCTACATAGTGAGCTCAGAGCCAGTCTGAACTACAAAGTGAGACCCTGTCTTAAAAAATATATATATTGGAATTCAACCCTAGGTAAACAAGGAAATTGATTACATTAGCTTGATAATTCCAGAGGTAGACTCTTGCTTTAAGTACGTGAAAGTACACTGATGTGCTTTTCTTCCCCACACATAATTTAGTGCATTTGTCTCTCTTTACTTTAGCCTGCAATTGGATAACCATGAGCAGCTGGCCCACAATCTCCTAGGTTGGCAAATAGAGTAAACAGATCTTCCCTTTTCTGTCAGGCATATATAAATACTAGAGATGACTTGTGAACCTTGTTTTAAGTTACGCCTCTCAAGCCAACCTTTGTGGTCAGTGACAAATTATTGTAAACAGCCTGGGTGTGGTGACACACAACTGTAATCCCAGATCACAGAAGGGTGAAGCAGGAGGGTCACCATGAGTTTGGGGGCAGCTTGGCTACATAGTAAGTTCAAGGCCCATCCTGAACTACATAGTGACACTGTCTTAAAAAAAAATGTGGGGCTGGGGATTTAGCTCAGTGGTTTCAGTGTGTGTCTTGCAAGTTCAAGGTCCTGAGTTTAGTCCCCAACACCACATACCACAGTGCCTGTTGTGGTGGCTCACGCCTGTAATCCTAGCACTTGTGAGGCAGAGGCAGGAGGATTAATTGCTTAGTTCGAGGCTAGCCTGGGCTACATACTGAGCTCAGGAACAGTTTGAACTATAGAGCAAGACCCTGTCTCAAAAAAAAAAAATGTGGGGCCGGAGGGTTAGCTCAGTGGTTCCGGCGCCTGCCTCGCAAGCGTAAGGACCTGAGTTTGATCCCCGGTTACCACATAAAATGCTGGGCGTGGTGGCTCATGCCTGTAATCCCAGCACTCGGGAGGCAGAGACGGGAGGATTGCTGAGTTCGCGGCGGCTTGCCTGGGCACCATAGTGAGCTCAGGGCCAGCCTGAACTACAAAGCAAGACCCTGTCTCCAAAAAGCAAAAAAAAAAAAAAAAAAAAAAATGTGAATAGCAATATTGGTTCTAATGCTTCATCTTTTTGTTGATTATGGGGATATCTGATTGATAACTTTCCTTACATACCCAAGGACAATGTGGAGTTGTAAAGGACAAGTATTTTCAGTAAGAGAGACTAGCAAATAAACTTAAAATGCCCACACATTTTTGAGTTAAGTGCTCATTTTTTTTCTAATCAGACTGAGTAGGGTAATAGAGTCACATCATAAGAAGAATGTCATTTCATGTAGTCTCCTCATGTGTACAGGGTAAGAAGGGTTTAGGAGCCATATGAATGCATGTTATACTGTAGTAGCTATAATTTCACCATTAAAATTGTATTAAAAACTTTGCAGAGTCCTCGTTTTCTAATTTTTTTTTTTAATAAAGGTTACAGCATCAAGTAAAAAGGCATAATCTGATAGTGGCTTCCTATGATGTTGTGAGGAATGACATAGATTTTTTTAGGTAAGAACTAAAATTTTTTTCTTCACAAAAACTTTGTATCAAATTTGAAGATACTTCCTCTGCATTTTGACACATACCTGTATTTCATTGGATTTGGGATCTTGAGGCAGGATGATCACAAGTTCGAGTCCAGTCTGGACTACACATTAAGTTCAAGGCCAGTCTGGACTACATAGTGAGACCTTGTCCCAGAATAAGACAAGACAACCCCAAATTTTAAAACTCTTAATAGGTTACTGCTTCCAAGATTCTCCATATAGTTCCTAACATAATAAAAGATGCTGTTTCCATTTATTCTCCCTTAGAAATATTAAATTTAACTACTGTATTCTTGATGAAGGCCATGTCATCAAAAATGGAAAAACAAAATTGTCAAAAGCAGTAAAACAACTGACTGCTAATTATAGGATTATTCTTTCTGGAACACCAATCCAGGTAATTCTTCCTCATCCTGTTTAAAAATTTCGTTTTCCAAGTGGAGAATAGGCTTGGCATCTGGCAGTTAAAGAAAAGATTTGTATAGTATTGATAATAATTTTCCAGTAATTATATTGCTTTTATAGCCATATCTAAGTAAATCAGGTTTAAAAGGTCTTGTTTAACATAATTTTAGGCTATTTAAATAGAAATTTATTCTACATTTTCATTTTCCTTTTGTAGTATTTAGCACTGAAAAGCTAGAACTGATTTAGAGATGAATCATATAGTGTAACTGGGGAATGCCTGAGTCAGGAAGAATTGAAGGGAAACAATTACAGAAGGTTATCTTTAAAAAAGGAAATAGTGGGTATAAAGATGTCTTCACATACTTGATAGTCTATTGCCTGAGGTTCTCCCCAACTCTAAAATAATGGGTTTTTATTCATTTTCTCTTGGATTAGTAAAAAACCACATATTTTAGTAACTGTAAGAGATAAACTTAATTACAAACCTTTCTAAATTTATCAAAACATTTTTAAAGTACATTTATGGGGGGGGAAGAACCTTTAGACTTGAATTACTAAGATTTGTTTTGCTTCAATTTAAAGTTACTGGGAAGCATTACAATAATTTTAAATACGTTATTTTATATAGTCCAAACATTAAAGGAAGTTTTTTTTTTTTGTTTTGCATGGTTAAAAGCCCTCCTCCTTTCCCCCTTTCTCACCTAAACGTTCAATTTCGAAGTTGTCAGGTGAATTCTGTACTTTATAACCTAAGTGGGGTTACATGGTTATCGCGATGAGTGAACAGCTCATCATAGGGAGCCAGTGTCTGAATAAGATGGTGGTTTCTGGAATTTGGGAGCACACATTAAGATCCAAGTCTCTTGGGAAAGTATCCAAAATGATAGCCTTTTTTCCCTATGAAATTTCCACAGAAATTTGCCTCATGATCTATTTCTTACTTGGACCACAATGAAAATACTTGTTTATATATCACAAACATATAGTCATAAAAGTTGTAAAACTGGGTGGACATATACAGTGGTACCTCCATTCACAAACTTCTTTCCATATTACAGAAGTATATACATATATGCTTGAGATTTGGTTGCAACTAGAGTCGTGAAACAAATTGTGGAAAGAACTAAGTACATGAACCAGTGTACCACCATAATCAAATTTTTACAGGTTTCCTTTGTTGAAGATTTGATCTTTGGGAAGATTTCCTTAAATCTTACAGTTAGCCTGAAGTTAAGGGTAAATTAAAATAGTTAAGTCTATTTGTCTTTCTGCTCTTCTGTTTAGTATACTTTACAGATGCTAATAGTAGGATATAACACTATGGACTGACTCTTATTATGGTGGAAATTAGAGGATTTCCCTCAAATAGAATATTTTCTACAGAGATACTGATGTAAATTTTACACATTAAAACAGACATACTTAAGAAGATGGTAATAAACTCTATTTCATCGTAATGGGCTTTCACTAATGTTTCATTTATAAGTATATGGAAATAATCCCAGCACAAAAGGTAACTGTGTTCCTAATTTTTATATTCAGAACAACGTTTTGGAGCTGTGGTCTTTATTTGATTTCCTCATGCCAGGATTTTTGGGTACTGAACGTCAATTTGCTGCTCGATATAGTAAACCTATATTAGCAAGTAGGGATGCTCGAAGTTCCAGTCGAGAACAAGAAGCAGGTATGACATATCACTGTAAACCCTGTGTTAATGAGTATAATTTAATTAATTTAATTTAATTCTGGGGGTGGTGGCTATGCCTGCAATCCCAAGCACTAAAAGGCTGAGGCAGGAGCATCGCCTGAGCGATGCTCCACAGAGTGAGTTCAAGGCCAGCCTGAACTATGTAGCAAGACCCTGTCTCAACAAAACAAAAATTAATCCTGCCTTTTTGAACCATTTTTTTCTTATTATTACCAGGTGTTCTTGCAATGGATGCACTGCACCGCCAAGTCCTGCCATTTCTTTTGAGAAGAATGAAAGAAGATGTTCTACAGGATCTTCCACCTAAAATTATTCAGGACTATTATTGTACTCTTAGTCCTCTCCAGGTTAGGGATCTTGTGATTGTTGGTGATGTGTTTATTAGCAGCATGTTTATATAAGCCACAAAAGTCAATAGAGGGTATTATTAACCTTTGGCATTATCACTCTAATTTAGCTTTTACTTTCTTTTTTTTTTTTTCTTTTGAGACAGGATCTCACTTTGTAGTTCAGGTTGGCCCTGAGCTCACTATGTAGCCCAGGCAAGCCTTGAACTCAGCAATCTTTCTGCCTTTGCCTTGCAAGTACTAGGATTACAGGTGTGAGCCACCATGCCTAGCATTGTGGTATGTGGTATCTGGGATTGAATGGGGGACCTTGCACTTGTGAGGCAGATGCTGGAACTGAGCTAAATCCCTGACTCCAGCTTTTACTTTCTTAGTCTCAAGAATTTTTTTTTTTAAACCAGGCGTAGTGGCACATGCCTGTAAACCCAGCACTAGGAGGGAGAAGCAGGATTGCTGGAGGTTCAAGGCCAGCTGAGGCTGCATAAGGAGTTCAAGGCCAGCATGAACTACAAAGTGAGACTCTGTCTCAAAAAAACCAAAGGGGTGGGCCGGAGGGTTAACTCAGTGGTTCCGGCGCCTGCCTTGCAAGCGCAAGAACCTGAGTTCGATCCCTGGTAACCACATATAATGCTGGGCGTGGAGACACGCCCACCAACATTCAACACTGCATACCACAATGCCAGACGTGGTGGCTCACGCCTGTCATCCCAGCACTCGGGAGGCAGAGACAGGAGGATTGCTGAGTTCACGGCGGCTTGCCTGGGCACCATAGTGAGCTCAGGGCCAGCCTGAACTACAAAGCGAGACCTTGTCTCCAAAAAGCAAAAAAAAAAAAAAAAAAACCAAAGGGGTAGCCGGGCATGGTGGCTCACGCCTGTAATCCCAGCACTTGGGAG
>PVIC010021229.1:0-28750 GCA_004025085.1 Thryonomys swinderianus
GCATTATATGTGGTTACCGGGGATCGAACTCAGGACCTTGCACTTGCGAGGCAGGCGCCAGAACCACTGAGCTAACCCTCCGGCCCCATGAAAAAGTTTTTATTCAATGGTGCTACTTATAGAAATCTTTTTTGGGGAAATAAATATATCCAAGATAACTAAGTAGAAATAAATATATCCAAGATAACTAACTGGTTTCCCAAAGCATTCCTTATTTTAACAATGGAATATCACAAATCATGATAAATGATGCTTTGAAAATATTTAATCATGGAAATTAATGTTCATTAACACAGTGTTAAGGAAAAAATACAAATCTTTTATTTTCCAAATGTTAAAAAGTGAAAATAAAAGATGAATTTCCAAATTGTCTCATGTTTGGGCAGTGGTTTTATAGATAATTTTAGCAAGTGGGGAGTAGTTGGAAGTAAAATTAAAAGGGCTGAAGTGCCACATTAAAGATCAGGTTAGAGAGGCATATGTGAGAACTGTCAGATTCAGGGATGCCTATGTCTATCCTTATAAGTTGTATACTATCTTATAAAATATATATAAATAAATCATCTTTCTTATTATCATTAGTGTTTCTTGGCTTTGTGCCTAGTTTATTCCAAGTTAAACATGCTTTGAGAGAGCTCTTTTTTTATGATACTGAGAACTAAACCTAGAGCTTTGTACTGAACTACATTCTCAACCCTTTATTTATTTGTTTGCTTGTTTATCTCTTTATATGTTTATACAGGATCTGACTAAATCACTGAACTACCTATGCTGGGCTCTAACTTGTTCTTGTCTCACCATATAAGAGTGAAGGGATTAGAAGTATACACCATAACTCTTGGCTGGCCTGTCTCTTTTTAAGACTTTTAAAGTCTGCTTTTGAAACAGACTTCCTGAACTAAGCTACTCTGCCACACAGTTTAATGTAGACAAGTGTTATATGGATATACTTTGTCATCCAGTGCTTCTCAGTATGGTGGTGCTCATGTGGTAGAACCTTTAAGAGATGTGGCTATTAGAAGTTAACTGGGCTGCTGGAGATTTAGCTCAAGTGGTAATGCACCTACTTTGGAAGCACAAGGGCCAGAGTTCAATCCCCTGGTACTGCATCACACTGTTGTGATGTCATCTCCATGAAGCCTTCACCAGAGCCATGAATATGCAGGCTTCATCTATTTGCTAGACAAGGTACTGACTGCCTTGCTTCATAGAAAAAAAGATAGTCTGTCCCTTGAAACTAGAAAATAGCCATGATACCAACTTGTCTCAATTCACTTTTCTCACCTATAAAATAAGAATAATAATATTGCTTCAGGTTTTTGTTCAGGGGTGTATGAGGGAATTAATCAATGTTCAGGCTTATACAAAAGCATAACAGGTAGGGTGATTACTATTAGGATATAAAGGAGAGAAATAAAGCTCCATGTGACTCATTAGGATAATTAAAAATTGTATTAGTTAATACTTTGGCTCTGCTAACTTTTCAAAATACTCATAGATACTTAGAATGGTAAAAACTTCATGGTTAATATCTATCTGTGATATTGTAATTTATAAGAAACAATTTATAATAAGAAATAGATCTCTGTCTACTTCCCAGGATGTAGCACCTAAAATGCTTGGGATCTCTATGGATGTCCTTTTATGCTAACAAGACAACTGATAGCTAGACTTCTTGGATGACTGACTGTCCGTGGGACCAGTTCTAGATTAGAAGGTGAGAACTTTTAGCCCTACACTCAGACTTCTGGGGAGAGTGAAGAGGTTGAAAAGTGTGTTGATTCAGTGTCTAATGACTTAATCAATTATGGCTACATAATGAAGGCTTTGTAAAAACCCTAAGATTGTGTTTGGAGAACTGCAATTCTCAATACGTGGAAGTTTCTGGAACACAGCATGCCCAAGAGGTAAGTAACAGTTTCTAGTCTTATGATAATTGAATTCATTAGTGTTGCCCTGAGTTCTCCAAGCCACTCTAGCAAATCAGCCATCACGAAAACCTTTGATTTCTAATCAGTCAGTCATGAGTAGGGCAAAACAACTAGAATTCATGATTGATGTCTGAAATGGGCTGTGAACCTTTAAATTATGGGCCTGTAAAAACTCCAGTTAGTGGCAGAATTGAATTAGTAGGATGCTCAGCTGGTGCCAGAGAATTGTTTGGTGTGGGAAAAGCCCATATACCGGTCACAAAAAGGATCTGTGTAGATTTGAAAGTATAGTAGTTTTTCTCCCTTGCTTGCCTTCTACATAGTAAAATCATGACAATGGCCATTACTGTCTTCTATTATAGGTTTCAGAGACTTCTTAATGGTCAGAAATTCATTGTTAATATAAAATTTATTTTTCATAGAAGTTCCATCTATGGCTGGATTAACTAAATGCTTAAAATCATATTATTACTTATAATATCTGAGGAAATGAACCATAGTCATCATTATTCACACATTAATAAACCACATTAGTAATTTTAATTATTACATTATATTAATATAATGGATCTTACTAGGGTCCTTGTATAATGCTTGGAATCAAGACTTTTAATTGAGGTCTCATAAACATTTTAATAAATACATATATGAAAATTAACAATTAACACTATAATTGGATTGTTTTCACTTTAGCCTAAGAGAAGGAAAAAGACCATCAAGATGTTTATATTTAAATGGCTTATCTTTTTCAGTTATATATTCAGGTAGTGATTTGATATCAATACAAATATAGTTTGAACTTAAAGATAAGGACTATGTTATACCAGATCATAGTAAGTTACATTCATTGAGGATTATTTCTGAATTCCTTCTATAGTACCAAATTCCTTATGTATTACAGATTTTTGGCTGAGTTCATTCTGTTCTCCAGCTTCCGTTTTCATCATCCTGTTGGAGAAAAGCCGTTTCAGGCAGAAGTGCTTGCCTTCAGGCAGGGGAGGTTGTGTGGGCCCAACTACTTGCTTGTTCACTCAGAGTGAAAACACCTCTCCTCTGAAGGAGTTTATAATTAGTAACATTGGAAAGATCTCATTCTAAGTGGGGAGACATCACCTGGGCAGTACACTGGGGATGTGTAAGAAATGAGGAGATGATAAAAAGATTGCTGCCAAATCTTTTGTTGTTGTTGCAAGCACTTAGTATACTATTTCTACGAGATGAGACATTTCCTTCTCTGGTCTTTTACAATAATGAAAGCGACCTGTCCCTCTGAGATGGGAAGTTACTGGAGAGGGATTCGCTTCTGGGAAAAACAGATTTAATATGTGAAATCACATCCTGTACCCCGTAAAGGTAGAATTTACACTAGAAGTCTTTTACTACATACCAAAACAATAGTTTCACATGAAACTGACATACTTTAATCTTTTTTTTCTTTTTTGAGACAGGGTCTCACTTTGTAGTTCAGGCTGGCTCTGAGCTCACTATGTAGCCTAGGCAAGCCTTGAACTCAGCAATCCTCCTGTCTCTGCCTCCCGAGTGCTGGGATTACAGGCATGAACCACATGCCCGGCAAGACATACTTTAACCTTAGCAGGACCCTTAGTCCTTTCTGTTTATACTCACAGTTGGATATATGATCCTGTAAGAATTATAAATTGCCACAAGAATGACATTTGTAATGAGGTCTAATCTCTTGCTCATTAAGTCAATAGTTCTTGTCTGGGGATTATTTTTTTTTTTCATAGGCTGTCACCATCAATTTTTGGAGAAATTTTTGATTGCCACAGTATAGAGGGAAGTGGTGTTATAGGAGGAGTTTGGATACATTTATGGAATTAGCTGGAGAATGTCTAGAGACTGATTGAAAATTCTGATATGAGTTCAGAAGACCAGAGGGCTGAATGAAGACAGTAAAGATTATACTTCTGAGGTTTCCAATAGAAATGAGGAATTTACTTGGAATCGGACTAGAGGCTATTTGTGTTATATTCTGGTGTAGAACTTGTCTATATTTTGCCCACGTTAAGACTTTGTATGTGGCTAAGTAAAAGGAGACTAATTAATCTGGTGGGGAAAACTTTAAAACAGTGCACCCAACCAACAGCATGAATATTGCTGGCTACTTTTATAGTAAAAATGAGAAACGAGCAGCAGAATAGGATATTTTCAAATATTTGCAATGATCAGAAAAGAACAGATCAATGCCATTAAAAAGAAGCCAAGTACCTTGTACAGGGGTAATGGAAGGGATACCCAGAATTTACCTATCACAGACTAAAGGAGGTAAATATGTAAAACTTCATTTTGAGAAGAGAGAATTGGTATATTCTATAGGGTCCCCTAGAAAGCTGCTTCCCTAGAATTCATTTCACTATGTTCAGCTATGCATGTACTCAAAGGCCACTGCAGCCATGGTCTGAGGGGGCCTGGCTATTACTCAGTCTAACAGCTGGCTTTGATTTTGTTCATGGGGTACAGATTTTACAGGTACCCAGAATGTAAAAATTTCACTCAGAGGGTATGACCTTAAGGACTATAACTGGCTCCTGGACCCTTCTTTTCTGGGCTTTTCTTTCTCTCTCTGTTTCTTAGCTACCATGATGTTTCTGCCTTCAAGCCAGTTAAAACCACCCATGACCTGAGATCTTTGCAACTGAGGGCCTAAATAACCTTTTTCCTCTTTCAGTTGTAGATGCCAGGCATTTGGTCACAGTAATGAAAAGCTAACTAATACAGGTGAATCATTTCTGAGCACATTTAGTGTTGTAACACATCCAGAGCAACAGATAACACAAACGTTCTCATAATGGATCCAATCTCTTGGGGAAGCAGAAAAGAAATTAAAAGATTATAGATTGGGTTTTTTTTTTTTTTTTTTTTTGAGACAGGGTCTTGCTTTGTACTTCAGGCTGGCCCTGAGCTCACTATGTAGCCCAGGCAAGCCGCCGCGAACTCAGCAATCCTCCTGTCTCTGCCTCCCGAGTGCTGGGATTACAGGCATGAGCCACCACGCCTGGCACTGTGGTATGTGGCATTGATGGCTGGTGGGCGTGAGTCTCCATGCCCAGCATTGTATGTGGTTACCGGGGATCGAACTCAGGGCCTTGCGCTTGCGAGGCAGGTGCCAGAACCACTGAGCTAATCCTCCGGCACTATAGTTTGGGTTTTATAGAAGTATACAAAAGTAATTTTAGGATCACAGAGGAAAACACAATAGGGAACTTTCAGAGATTAAGGAAGGCCAATTGCCATAGAGATCATTCAAATGATAAAACGTGACATACCATTTAGCTGCTTAATTAAAGGTGTTCATAACTGTATTTTCTTGAGGTCAAGAGGGTTTCAGTGTTGGTTTAGTCCAACAATTTGGCATTGTCACTGAAGACCAGACTTCTCCCTTTCTCTCTTTTGCTTTCCCAAATTTTGAGGTTCAGTTTAAGACACATTCTCCTTCATGGTCATGGTACAGTTATCAACTACAAGTTAATGACAAGAAGTTCCAGAACTGCTTCAGAAGATTCAGGGTACTGATTTACATAAACTTCTTCTATGTCTCAGTGGTGGTTCTACTTGGATTATCTGAACCAAGAACTGTAACCAACATATAAATCATGGTGATTTCCTAGAGCTGACCCAAGTTCAAAGCATATAGAAGCATGTTACTTGAGAAGTATGATTATTTGAATGAAAATGGGAGTAGTTATTAAAAGAAACAAATCTTGTTTGAACAGATGGTACAAAGGCAACCATGTCAACAATGTATGAAAAGAATAATCAAGACAGAAGAGACAGCTTGTTTAAAGACAGAGGAATGAAAAAGCCCAACTTGTTCAAACTTGATGTTAAAATGCTTAACGTGGCTGGAATCTAGGAAATGTGGGAAGCAAGTGGAAGGAAACAGAGTTTAAAAGGAACATAGGTACCAGGCCATAAAGAAACTAAATAAGACAATCAGGATTTACTTCCATAGGCAATTCTGAACTATTAAAATAATTTAATTCACAAATGTCTGTTGTGATATTATGAAGAATGGAAAGGAGGAAGTTAAGATGGAGCAAAGATAACTCTAACTTTGGGCAACTGACCTATTATCACTGAGCTATATTTTGTACTTTCTGGTTCTAAAGATTAAATAAGATTAAATATGAAAGATGCTTAATAAATTGCCACCAATGAAATATTAAAGGAGAACAGGTTTATTTTTAGCTCACAGTTTGTGGAAGTTTCAGTACATAGATGGCTTGTTGAAGGCAGGATGACATGGCACAGGGGCATGATAGAGGAGAAACAGTCTATGACAGGGAAGCCAGGAGGCAAGAAACAGACTAGGCAGGTTACAAGCCTATTGGATAGTACCACCTATGCTCAAGATGGTCCTTTTTTATTATACACACAGACAACTGTGCAAAACCAGTCAATGGAGGCTAATTTAGTTACCACATACCCTCAATCGATATCCACATCAGTCTACATTTACACTAACAATGGAGAAGCATTCACTTCTCTCCACAACCCCATCAGCATATGTTGTTGGTGACTTCTTGATAGAAGCCATTCTTTCTGGAGTAAGGTGAAATCTCAGTGTTGTTTTCATCTGCACCTATGGAATGACCAGTGATGTTTTGAACATTTTTTTTATGTTTCTTTGCTACTTTTATTTCTTCATCTGAGAAAAATATCTGTTCGTTTCACATAACCTTTTTAAAATTGAATATTGGGCCAGAAATTTAGCTTAGTGGTTCCAGAGCCTGCCTCGCAAGCACAAGGTCCCTGGTTCGATCCCCGGTAACCACATACAATGCTGGGTGTGGAGACTCATGTCCACCAACAATCAATACCACATACCACAGTGCCGGGCGTGGTGGCTTATGCCTGTAATGCTAGCACTCGGGAGGCAGAGGCAGGAGGATTGCTGAGTTCAAGGCTTGCCTAAGCTACATAGTGAGCTCAGGGCCAACCTGAACAATAAAGTAAGACCCTGACAAATAAGTAAGTAAGTAAGTAAATAAATAAAGAGTCTTTAAATTTGGGATATCTCATTTTTTTCAGTTCTTTATATATTCTAGATAGGAGACCTTTGAGGAACACCTGGTAAAATTTTTTCCCATGTTGTAGGTTGTTTTTTTCACTTGGTGGTTTCCTGTGCTGTGCAGAAGCTTTTTAATAAGATGAGATCCCAGATACTGATTCTGTGTTAAGTGTTGACCTTACACCCAGCTACTGTACTAAATCTGAAGATTAAGTCAAGCAATCTTTTGACTGAGTTCTTAGGATCTTCTATATACAGTATCATGTCATCCAAAAACAGTGGCAGCTTAACTTCTTCCTTTCCTAAATTCCTTTTATTTCTTTACTTTTTTGTCTACCTGCTGGGCTAATGTTTCCAGAACTAAGTCAAGCAGTAGTGATCATAATGGACATCCTTGTCTTGTTTCTGATTTTAGTGTGAAAGGTTTCAGTTTTTGATCATTTAGTATAATACTGGCTGTTGGTTTTTCATAAATAGCTTTTATCAGGTTGAGATAAAAACCATATTTCCAGTTGTCTGTAGGATTTTAATCATGAATGGGTATTGGATTTTGCTTTTTCTGCATCTATTGAGATGATCATATAGTTTTGTACTTAACTCTGTTAATATAGTGTGTTGCATTTAATTATGTAATACACTATGTAGAGCCATCCTGCATCCCTAGAATGAATGCATAGAAGGGAAAGAAAAACATTGATGGTAAGAAAGAAGAAAAGGAAACAAAGCTTACGTATGTAGGGGAGATGAGGGACTGAAGGGGAGGAAGGGAAATGGGAAAAAAGATATATCAAATACAGGTACAATTCCTCAATGAGGTATATGATCATAATGTATTCCTAAAATATACCAATAAGCTCAATTTATCTTTTTAAATCCATATTCACACATCCTACATGTAGGAATCTCTGAAAAGCCCTGCCTATGAGTATATAAAACTTTGGGGGGCTGTCTAGATACAAACCATAACATCCTATTTTTTATCATCCCAGTAAACAAATATTATCTGTTACTTAAAAAAATTTTTTTTACAACCGAAGAAAAACACTCAGAGAGACCTTAGAAGTGCTGACCTAAAACAAAATAAGAGGGTTATTGTAAAAGGAAGATTTTTTTAACTCTTGATTTGTAACAGGAATTCACTGCAGAAAAACTGTCTATAACTGAAAGAGCAAATACCACACTGTGGCTCTTCCACTCATGAGTCATTTTATTTGTGAACAATTTGATTTGAAAACAGAAGCATTTGGCAAAATTTTGTTTTTGTTTGCAAACTCTGCATTTGTAACCAAACATGGCCATGGCCACCTTTCCTGCACAAACACAAATGTGGTCATCTTTTCCAGAATCATGGAATGAACTGAATTCATGAACCAAGGTGCCACTGTATCTTGAACAAAGGTGAGTCTGCATCTCTAGAGCATGTGAGAGAACAGAATTTGACAGAGTATAGTGTTATGGTCTGTATCTAGGTGTCCCAAAGCCTCAGGTACTCATAGGTAGTATTTTTCAGAGATGGCTGGATCTAGGGTGTGTGGTACTAAATTAGCCCAATGAATTTAATTAGCATCCTTCTGGGTGTGGATTTGCAGAAGACAGAAGCCTCACCATGGGTGTGGGTGGCATTACTCAAAGGGCTTATAGCCTGAGTGGGGTAAAAGGGAAAGAGAGGCTCAGTGCTGCTTTACTAAATTACTGCTTGCTGCATTCCGCTTGCCACACCATGCATTGTTCCCCTCTGCCCTGGCACCCTGCCTTGTGGCCAGTTGACTAAGGACTGCAACCTCTATCTGAAATAAACTTTTCTTCTTTTAACTTGTGGCTGTCAGGTATTTTGTCTCAGGAATGAGAAAATGAGCTAAGACAATAGGTGCATCCTTCTTCATAACAAGAAGAAATAAAATAGCACCGAAGGACGAGGACTCACAGGTGAGGAGGGAAGATCAGAAAACTCTACAGGGGGTCTCTGTTTGACATCAGGGTATGAGTCTTCCTTTTTTCATCTTGGCATTTTGACATTCATGAAAATGAAAACTTAGGGGATTTTCCCTAGGAAAATGTATTTACAATTACTTTTCAGTTTTTTTAGCTTTGGCTCTGTCCTCTATCTCTATTATTGGAATCTCTCTTTGGTGAGTGGGACCTCTGTTTTCTAACTGTACCACTTTTACTCATTAATCTAATTTATATTCTGGAATATTCCATTGTCTTCTCTCAGATTAATAATTTGGTTTATATCCTAATTCTTTTGTCTTCCTATTTAATATTTTGTAATAATATCTCAGTATCTGATATCTATTTCTTTTTAAATCTAATTATTTCTTTACTATAATATTTTTCTTATTTCATGAATACCTTCTCTAATTTCTGAGTTTAATGATGCATTCGACTTTTTTTCTTTTGTTCCTTCCACTGTTTCTTTTGTGGTCAGTCGGGCTGTCATTTCATCTTGATTGTCTTCTATGTTATTGTCTCCTAATATTTGGTGATCTCAAAGAATAATCTAGTTTATGAAGTCTATGATGACTATTAAAGGTGGCTAGCTTGGATTAATTTCCACTGTAATTATGTAGTAATGTTTACACAAATGGCCTCTTTTCAACCATAAATTGTACCGTGGCTCTTGGGGAAAAATAGATCCTATAGACAAGGATGTTTCATGAGAGCTTTATATGGCAAGTAAGTACCTTGGTCTACTTCTGAAATATTTTTATCACAACCTTCTCAGTCACACACGTCAGAAGAATAGAGATGCTTATTTCATACATAAGTTCTTTATTACAGTCTATTAAAGTCTATCTTGAATGGAAAATTGGAAGTTTCCTATACTTAAGTTGTACCATCTGTATTCCCTGGTGCAGAGGCAACCTTAGTTCTTAAAAGTTTGGTACTGTTTATGTAAACTCTTCCTTTCTAGTCCTCTTTTGGGAAGTCGATGAAATCCCTTTTCTTTCTTCATATTCTGCCACACAAATTGTTTAAATCTTTGACTCCTTTCTTTCACATGCTTAATTTACCAAACTAGCTTTCTGACTCTGGAGCCTCCAGTTATTCCATTAATGTTCATGTTTCTCTCATCAGAGCTTTTTAGGCTCTTGATCTATGAAGTTTCTTCCTCTATGACTATAGACAGACATAGCAGGATGTTGTTGTGTAGTGTGAATGACAGAGAAATATCAGATCAAGCTGTGATGAGCAATGGTGTCACTTTCTATTTATTTTGGAAATGAAAAAAAATGAGGCAATTTCTTCTTTCCTCTGCTCTCTTCCCTAGACTAAGGATTTGAATATTGCTAAGGTTTGTGTAAGAGAGGTTTGGTTTATCTATTTCTAATAAAATCTATAACTTTATGTCAAATTCAATGTTGTTTAGTCTAAGAAATTTAGTAATGGCAGAGATAAGAATGGCACACTCAGATTGTCACAAGGGCTTAATTGCTGATTCTCCACTTCCTAGCTAAAGAAAATTATCTGTTGTCTTTTCAAAATAATATAGGTATTTCAAAATAATATAGGTATTATTTTGAATTGGATGTCACCATTGCTTCCAATAAATCATGTGCTATGCTAAGTTGTTCCTACATTCCATTTTTAATCTTCTCCTTTCTGGGTCAATGACTTATTCCACGGAAGTAGGTTCTAATATTTCTTTTGGCTCCAATAACTCTAACTCTCCTAATAATATAACCCTAATAAAATAATTTTTAACTGTAATATTTTTTAAACTAGTTTCAATCCAGAAAGTCTTTCTCATTATCTGGGAATTATTAGAACCAGGTATAATTTCAAACACTAAGAGAATAATGATTAAAAGTATTAATATGTTGGTACATGTTACAGAATGCATCTACATTTTCCTCAAAGCCTCATAGGCTCATAGGTGGGGCTTTTCAGAAGTGGTTGTATCGAGGATAGGTGAATGTAAGTTAATGATATATGGTAACTAAGGTAGTATACTTATGGATTAGTTCCGTATGTGGATAATGGGAAGGCCCTCCCTGGGGGGAGTGTGTATAACACCATCCAATAGACTTGTAGGATGGATGAGCACTGTTTGCTACCTCCTGCCTTCTCTGCCATGGACTGTTTCTCCTCTGCCATGAACCTCTGCCATGCCATTCTGCCTTACAGCCAGCCAACTATGGACTGAAATCTCCACAAACTGTGAGCTAAGCTAAACCTTGCCCTCCTTTAACTTGTGGATGTTGAATATTCTGCCCATGCAACAAAAAGCAATATTTCTTACATTTTAAAATGTCATATAGAATAGTTTCTGAAAATTTTTCTTATTAAAAATCATACCTTTCTTTAGATATTCTATTAATAAAAGAGCTTTTGAGCATTAGTGTAACATCACCTAGGGAAAAATAGATATTGTTGTATACTGAATGAGGTCCTTTCCAGTCTAAGCAATATTAGTTTGGAACATTATCAGTAAGACAATGGCTGGGTCTTCACTCCCTTCCTCATTCTATTTCCCAGAATGACTCGCCTGCCTCTCTGGACTTAAATATTATTGTCTGCAAAGTGAAGATGATAATACTTGTCTTGGACAGAAATTATAAATATTATAGATAACATAGTAGCTTGGTAAGTTCATAGTAAACTCAGGATAAATAGGAAGTATCCCAACCACTATTATTCTGACTACTCCTACTGTTTTTTTGACCATTTTGAATATTTTGCTTAAAATATATACCACAGGACTTTCAATGTTGTTGATAAACATATCCCTGGATGCTACTTATTCATGAACAAAACTTGTCATTGTATCTTCCTTCTGTTTCATGTGAAAATTGATGAAGGTATGAAGTAAGATAACCTATTTTTGTAGCTAAAAAGCATCTTAAAGACAGTAGGTAATTCAATGTTTGTACTTCCTCATTCCCCTAAATTATTGTTTTGTACTCTAATGACATGTAATACTGTACAAAGCATGGGTCTTTATTATTTTAAATGAGGTTGTGGTTCAAATGCATCAAGTAAAAGTGCACTAGAATCCAGTGCTATTTTGCACTTTCACTATTTGTATATTTTAATATTTATATTAATAATTATATAGCACTGTTTGAAATCAGTGATGGTTGCATAGTAAAAGAAGTTCCTGTTTAATGTAAATTGCATAAAATGTGACTCCTGTGAAAGCTTAAGTAGCAAAAAGCCAATAAGTCAACAAAATTAATTATGACATAATAGGAAATATGATATTGTCAAATAATTTTCATTAACATTAAAAGTTACCAAAATTTAATATTAAGTCAGAACAATCAGGGGTAAAATTTCAAATATTGTAGAATTTCAATTTTGCCTAATAATTTATATGTTATGGATTGGAAAAGAAACAAAAGTAATGTTATTATGGGTGATCATTATTTCTATAGTTGCTAAATTTATTAAAATAAGCATCAATTGTATATGCAAATAAATAATGTTATGAATTCCAAGTTCAGAAACACTCATTAGTAATCTCAAAATATAAAAATTAATCAATCTCTTTAACATTCTCACTCACTTTCCCACATAGTTTTTTATTCATCATGTGTAAAAAATAATCATTTTGAAACAAACTCTGAGTTTTCCAAGTAATATTCATTCAACTAATAAATACACTTGGCTTCATAAGTAAGATATTCTCAACTCTTCAGGACTATGATAAAGTATGGAAGAAAAATGTTTGGTTTTTTTGATGACAAAGACTCATATATGAACTCCATGATTTTCAGTTGACTCCAAGAAATACAATTTTGTGTAGGAAGGCCAGTCAAGCATGGACCAAGACTTCTGAAATGTGAACCAAAATAAACATTTTCTCCCTACCAGTTGATTACTTGAGTATCTTGGTACAGGAACAGAAAGCTAACAGATTTGATTATATTTCCTTGTTTAGTTATTTAACAGGTTTTTCCCTATAGCAAGTGGGCTCCAAGAGAGAAAGGATACCGTCCCTCACGCTCCTCTCCATTTCCATAGTGCCAAGAATATTGACTGGCAGATATTAGAGACTTAACAAATATTTATTGAATAAAACAGTAGTTTCTTTTTATCAGTCCTCTTTCTCCAAACCTCCTACAACTAGATTATGAAGACCTAGAATATAAGCATTTTCTGGGTTCAGATACAAATGAAATTTAAGCAGTTTCTGAAAGTCAGCAAGCATATTTCCAGTTCAAAAAAGAATATAATTTGGGTTTGAGTTCCCATAAAATAAACACCATAGGCAAATGAAAGTTGATCATTGTGGTGTGTTTCTAAATATTTACACCAGAAAGGAAGTTGCAGGGCTCTATAAGCGTCTTAGACATTTTTTATCATTCATTTTTAAATTGTTATTCTAGAGCCATATATAAAATTATAGCAAAAACTTTCTGTCCTTTTATCAATTATGAATATACTTACACTTATGCTGGTGGTTTGTGACTTCTGTTTGGATATAGCCTTTATTTTGTAGCTACATGGGATTTTTCCACTACAAAGGAAGAAATGGGGATTTTCCAATCTCTAAATCTTCAAATATTTCCCTTTACATTTCTCACAATAACACAACAATCCTGTGGGATAATTCTATGACTCCTTTTTGTAAATGACACATCAAAAAACACCTGGCAAGATGTGTTCTCAGAGTCACTAAGCTTTTCTATGCTTGGTAACTCACAAATAATGTTTTAGACTCAAACACCAGCAGAGGAGAAACTACCCAACCTACTATTAAAATTCTCTTGCAACTATAACTGTTTGCCTGTACAGAAAAATTCTGACTTCCTTTTTATGCAAAATACATTAATTCTTAATTTTATCTGACACTAGAAGTTTTATGTCAACATGTTTTATAAGATGACAATATATGTTTGAGTACAGTAGATGCCTCTGAAAGATGTCACCTTTCACACGAACTTTTAAGTCTTTTTAAAAAAAATTCTTAATTGGTACAATTTATATACATCTCACAATCACACATAACATCGGCGAATTTGTACCAATATACGACACAAGTTAATTCTCATTTTTACCCATATCCCTACCCACCCACACCTCTCCACCCCCTATATACATGCTATTTTATTTTCTTTCAGAATCATATTTATTCCTTCCCCTCATTACATTTAAGAAATAACTTTATAAAGAAGATGGAGTTCAATGAAAAATTAAGCTGTCTTATAATAGTTTGAGACTATATTTCTCAGAAGAAATTAATATAATAAAAATTTAATAAAGTTCCAAAGTTTGTACAGTAAAACTTTTATGGACCAACAAAAAAAATGTAGAATTCTTGCAAACAAATCCATTCAGATGTAATTTTAGCACTTAAGCCTGAAAAGTAGCCCAATATTCTTTTGATAATGTGCGTCACATTCCTCTGAAATCCTCCAAGATGCTCAAAAGAAAATGAAGACAAAAAAGTCTTCAAACTTAAAAAAGGAAAGATTTGTTGTATTTTGACAAGTGTTGATTAAGGTGAAGCTATGGACCTTTTTTCTCGGTGGATATGCGAAACTTCTTTTAAGTTTCCATGCTTGCTCTACTAAAGACCCTCTGGCAACTGGTTATGTGCCCAAAACTCAGCCATGCTAAGTTTAGGCAATATCCAGAGACCTAAGAGTATAAAAAGACTTGCAGCAGAAATTGTCATGAAGGTACCATATCTTCATAGCTAGAAAAAATAAGTTTAAAATCATTCAAAAGGAATAAGTTTAGAATGTGAACAATTTTCTGGTGTTTAGAGTATTATTTCTTCAAAGTCCTTACAACATAAACATTTATCATGACTATCCAGGAGAGGGCTATCCTTTGCTGTTTTTTTCAAATAATTATTTCCTGGAACTTTTTTTTTTGTGTATGTGGTACTAGGAATCAAACTCATGACCTTATGCTTGCAAAGCAGGCAGGGGTGCCACTGAGCTAAATCCCTGGCCCTGGAACATTTGATTATATCAGTCTCTCTAAAAATATACTCTTTAGTAAATTTTTTTTTTTTTTGAGACAGGGTCTCGCTTTTGTAGTTGAGGCTGGCTCTGAGCTCACTATGTAGCCCAGGCAAGCCTCGAACTCAGCAATGCTCCTGCCTCTGCCTGCCAAGTGCTGGGATTACAGGAGTGAGCCACCACGCCCGGCACTGTGGTATGTGGTACTGATTGTTGGTGGGAGTGAGTCTCCACACCCAGCATTGAATGTGGTTACCGGGGATTGAACTGAGGACCTTGCGCTTGCTAGGCAGGCGCCAGAACCACTGAGCTAACCATCCGGCCCCTCTTTAGTAAATATTTTTGTGTGCCAATTTTAATTTCTTTATGTATTGATAGATGGCTTTTATATTATCCTGTTTTTAAAATAATAATAATCTAATCTGTATTGCTAATCATGTCAGCAAGTCATTTTTAACTGACTCATAGTTTATTTTTCTAGTTGTGTGTAACTCTAGCTTTCAGTTTGTTTTTGCTTCGTTGTAACTTGATGAATTGGTTGTTTAATTCACTGACCAATAATATCCCCCCTCTTCCTAGAAGTTTTGCTCCTTCCATAAATTCTCCACTGCAGAACAGGAGCAATATTATTCCTATAGTAAGTTTTTGTCTTCTGTTCATAACTGTTAGATTATATGTGGCCACTTACCTCAAGTTGGATCAAACAAAATATGGTATTAGATGGGAGAAGAGTGGTACTTAATACCTATTCCTCAATCTTGTACTCGGTTGGCAACCATAACTCCTTTTTTCTTCAGTATAGGGGATTGAACCCAGGACCTCATATATAGCAGGCAAACACTCTGTTAATAAGTTACATATATAATTCTTTATATTTTGAGATAGGGTCTTGCTGTATTGCCCGGGATAGCCTTAAATTGTTACCCTACTGCCTCAGCTTGCTCAGTAGCTGGCATTACAGGTGTGTTCCAGTGCACCTAGTGGCAGCCTGTTTTCCCTCAGGGTCCTGGAAATAAAAGTGGATGAAGAGAAAAAGAGCGAGGAAGAGGAGGAAGGGAGTGGAGGAGAGACAGGAAGAAGAGAATGGAAAGAGAAGAGATTAGAGAGAGAAGAGGAAAAGGAGGAGAACAATGAAGTTGTTGCAAATAAGTTAGCAAAGCTGAAAGTTGGAGAAATACTCCTGACTGATTTAAAATTCCACTTATTTGCAATTAAGGCCACTATACCCTCTGTCCTTGTGTTGAATAAGATAATTGATCATGGTACAGTTTCCTTTTTGCCTCATTAGTCATTTCAACTACTTATATACAAGAGTTATAATTGCTTCAATTACTTAAATATTAAAGTTGATCAATGAATAAAATTATGAGCATTATTCAAACATTATTTGTAGAAAATCGATATTTTTATTTTTTTGATATTTTCAATTTTTAAACTAACATGTAATGCATCAAGTTTCCTTCAAAGGGTCAAGTTTACAAAAAATCCTATCTAATGCATAGTCTTGAGGAAAATACACTGACATCAATTCTAAAAATATTGAGTAAATGCTTCTGGAAGATGTACAATGTAGAAAGGGTAGAAAGGATTTAGGGAAAGTTACCAGCCTAAAGAATGTCAGGGGTTGTAGAGTGAATGATATGTTTAAGAGATGGTAGATGAGTCATTTTGACCAGAGTGTAGGTGAAAACATGGGCTGGAAATAGATTATAAAAACCACAAGTAATGGAAACTTAGATTTTAACCAGAAGAGTAATTCAAATGTGTGTGATGTTAGTGAAAATGTTAGGTTTACTATGAAGTGTATTTGCAAATGGAAAGATATTGGGATATAAAGTGTTATTGCCAATTTTTAAAAACATGGTAAATGACCAAACTGGAAGAAAAACAAAATTAATAAGAAAGATTCTGCAGTACCTTTGAGTTAAAACTGGCCTCACATATGAACAACCAGAATTTTAGTTTTATTCTTTCTTATTTTTTTCCTTTATTGAGTTTATTGGTACATTTAGACATACATAATGATCACAGTCAACATTGAAAATTTGTGCCTATATTTTATTGAGCATTTTTTTTGTTTTGTTTTTTGAGACAGGGTCTCGCTTTGTAGTTCAGGCTGGCACTGAGCTCACTATGGAGCCCAGGCAAGCCTGGAGCTCAGCAATCCTCCTGCCTCTGCCTCCTGAGTTCTGGGATTACAGGCACGAGCCACCACACCCAGCACTGTAGTATGGGGTATTGATTGCTGGTGGGTGTGAGTCACCATGCCCAACATTTTTTAATGTGGTTACCAGGATTGAACTCAGGACCTTGCGCTTGTGATGCAGGCACTGGAACCACTGAGCTAAATCTCTGGCCCTGTGTCTTCCATCTTATTGGAGTACAGATTTTTGAAGTAGGTTTTGACTATCTTCCGGATTTCTACTGGACCTGTTGTAGTTTCTCCTTTTTCATTCTTTTTTTTTTTTAAATTGAATTCTTTATTGGTACAATTTATATACATCTCACAATCACGTATAACATTGGGGAATTTGTACCAGTATATGACACAAGTTAATTCTCATTTTTACCCATATCTTTACCCACCCACACCTCCCCACCCCCTTTATACATACTCTTTTATTTTCTTTCTGTATCATATTTATTCCTTCCCCTCATTACATTCCCACACCAAATTTCCTATGGAAATTTCCCACTCTATAAAAGCTGTCATACTTTCTAGAGCTCATTTGCATCTACAGGTGTTCATGTCAAAGAGAAGATCAGGAATTTGCCTATCTGTGATCTATTGATTTCACTTATTAGTATATCCTCCAGGTGTCTCCATTTGCACCTAAATGGCTTGATCTTGTCATTCTTTATGGCAGAGTAATACCTCATTTTATAAAAAAACCCACATCTTCTTTATCCACTCTCCAGTTGATAGACATTTGGGTTGTTTCCAAGATTGAAGTGGAATAGATTAGAAGACCCAGAAACAACTCCGGATACACTAAGCCACCTATCTTTGACAAAGGAGACAAACATCCCCAGTGGAAGAAAGACAGCCTCTTTAACAAATGTTGCTGGAAAAACTGGGCTTTAACCTGCCAAAAGCTAAAGCTAGACCTATCTCTTTCACCATGCACAAAACTAAACTCACAATGGATACGAGACTTAAATATTAAAACAGAAATAATAAGCCTTCTGGAAAACAGGCTAGGTAAAACTCTTGGAGACATTGGATTAGGCAGAGACTTTATGAATAAAACCTCTATAGCACCAGAACTAGCAGAAAGAATCAACAAATGGGATCTCATCCTACTGAAAAGCTTCTGCACAGCAAAAGAAGTCACTGGCATTGCTAAAAGACAACCAACAACATGGGAAAAAATATTTACTAGCTGTTTATCAGACAAAGGGCTATTATCTACAATATATAAAGAACTCAAACAGATCAGCCTCCCCTCCCCAAGTTTAAAGACTCAATTCAAAAATGGACATCTGAAATGAACAGACACTTCTCAGAGGCAGAAGTCAAAGCAGCCAAGAAGCATATGAAGAAATGTTCAACATCACTGGTAATTCGAGAGATGCAAATGAAAACAACACTGAGATTTTGTCTCACTTCACAAAGAATGGCCACTATCACAAAATCATCCAACAATAAATGCTGGTGTGGCTGTGAGGAGAAAGGAACCCTTCTCCACTGTTGGTGGGATTGCAGACTTGTGCAACCATTGTGGAGATCCCTGTAGAGATTGTTCAGAAAACTAGGACTAGGGGTACCATTTGACCCTGCTATCCCCCTGCCATCTTTCAAAGAACCAACTCTTCAATTTATTGATTTTTTGTAGTGTTCTCTTGGCCTCCACTGCATTAATTTCTGCTCTGAATCTTGTAATTCCCTCCCTTGTGTGAGCTTTGTCTTTGTCTTCTTCTTTTTCAAGAAGTTTGAGGTTCAGCATTAGATTGTTTATTTGAGCTCACTCTGTTTTCCTAGTATAAGCATTCATTGTTATGAATTTTCCTTGTAGCACTGCTTTCATTATATCCTATCACTTCCTGTATGTTGTACTGGCATTATCATTTAATTATAGAAACTGTCCAATTTCTTCTGTGGTCCATTATTTATTTAGGAGAATGTTACTCAATTTCCATGTGTTTGTGAAGTTCTTAGAATTTCTTTTGCTATTGATCTACAATTTCAAGACACTATGATCCAACAGTATACAGGAGATAACTTCAATTATTTTTGTCTTTACTTAACTCTACAAACTAACATGTGGTCTATACTGGAGAATGACATGTATAGCTGAGAAGTGTGTATTCTGATTCTGTGGGGGTGGAATACACTGCAGACATCTATTAGATCCATTTGTTCAAAAGTTTGGTTCAATTCTAGTATTTCATTGTTGATATTTTGTCTAGTTGATCTGTCTATGACAGTGGGGTGTTCAGGTCCCCCACTACTGTTGTACTACCGCTTATTGGCTTTTCCATGCCCACTGATATTTGTATTATGTAGTCTCATGTGTTAGCATTTCATATATATATATATATTTATGATTGCCATCTCTTCTTCTTGGATTGGTACCTGTATGAGAAGTAGTGACCTACTTTGTCTCTTACCTAATTTTGGTTTGAAGTCTACTTTTCTGCACATATAATAGCCACTCCTGCTTTTATTCAGTTTCTTATTACATTGAGAATTTTTTAATCATTTTACTTTCAGTCTATGTATTTCTTTTTGAAATAAGTGTGTCTGTTGAATACAGCATATTGTTGGATTTTCTTCTCAATCCATTCTGCTAGTCTGTTAGTTTCTCTCTCTCTCTCTCTCTCTCTCTCTCTCTCTCTCTCTCTCTCTTTCCAAGATTGGGCTATCACAAACTGAGCTGCTAAGAATATGAGTATACATATGTCTTTATGATATTATTCTTTTAATTCTTCCGAGTATATTCCTAGCAGGGGAATAAAGGTCAAACTAATACAAGCTATTTATGAGAAATCAACAGCTAGCATCATAATAAATGGGCAAAAACTAAAACCTTTTACACTAAGGTCACGAATGAGATAAGGATGTCCACTGTCACCATTCTTGTTCAATATAGTGCTGGAAACATTAGCCATAGCAATTAGGCAGCACAAAGAAATAAAAGGAATAAAGATAGGTAAGGAAGAAGTTGAACTGTCATTATTTGCCAATGATATGATTCTCTATATATAGGATCCTAAAAACTCAACCAAAAGACTGCTAGACTTAATTGCCAAATTTAGTAGTGTAGCTGGATACAATGTCATTTCTCAAAAATCAACATCTTTTGTCTACACAGACAACAGACTCACTGAGAGAGAAATTGGGGAGTCAATCCCTTTCACAATAACATTAAAAGAATGACATATCTAGGAATCAGTCTAACAAAGGAGGTAAATGATCTCTACTCTGTAAACTACAGGACTCTGAAAAAAGAGATAGAAGAGGATATCAAAAAATGGAAAGACATCCCTTGCTCTTCGGTAGGGAGAACTTATTTGGGTTTTTTTTCCTCATTTTATTTTTTTGCTGTTGTAATGCTTTTGGTTTAATTCCTGGGTTAATGTTTTTAAACTGCTTATTGCAAGTAACTTTCTTGCTAATATTTACGACCCTTAAGAAATAATTATTTCCTGGATTATGCTCCTGATATAATTGGCTCTTAGGCTTCTGTATAAGTCCCAGTACAACCACAGCACTTCCTCACTCCTCCTCATGCAGTGTTCCTATGAGGAGTGAGGGGCCTAGCACTATGCAGAGGTCAGGGCACATTCATGCACTCACGGCCTCCAGCTAAGTCCCACTGCAAACACAGGACTGACTGCTTACATTCAGTGTCTGGGGCTCTTCCTTGCATGATGGTACTATGAGAATCAGGGCCCAAGGACTGCGAAGAGGTCAGCATGGATTCATGCACCACCTCTCTGGAATTTTAGTTTTAACTTATCACTGGAGTCTTGAATTATCACCAGAATGCTGGTCTTTCCTGTGTGGTATTGAAGGCAAATACCTAAGGACATTGATATCTGCCTGGAAGAAAGTGTGGCCTAAAATTACATAGAGGTAAGTCTTTGAAGGTTGTCTAAAGGAGCCTGCACTTTCAATTGACTCTGTGGTTTATGGCATTGTGTGTATAACAGACATAGCTTCGTCCACCGGTTTGTAGGTAGACAGTGGAGATCTTGAGGCACTTCAGCAACTTCTGGCTGAGCAACACAGAAAGGCAGTGAGGAGCTTTCTGGAGAGGAAGGGGAGCATCAACAATCAGTGTAGCAAGGTTTTATCTCTGAAATCAAGGAAGTCCTGAAAAAATGGTCAGAGCTACAAACATTTATTGAGAAGTCCCACCTAGACAAAGTTAATCTTCATGTTCACTTGCTTAATGACGATGCCATGTCCTACTACAGTACAGTGTTAAAGAAAAGATAGAAGCAGACAACTTTAGACCAGTTTTGAATTCTGAAACGACTGAGACCTGGTGAACCAGAAGCAGGTCCTAGTGAGCTACTGACCTTTGCAAGGAGAGAATAGGCACCCAAGAGCCAGATTCCTGATGTTCTTATGGAAAGGATCTTTCCTTCCACACAAGAATCACCATCCAGTTCATCCTCCTTTCCTGCAAGCCAAAGATATTAACTTGAATGGTGAGCACAGTATATAGTTGTTGTTTCTGGAAAATTAGGCACATTTTATAACTTTTTGGTGATACATTAGGATAATTATTGGTGTTTCTGGTAAATGATACACATTACACAACCCTTTTTTACTATGAAAATGTTAAATAAGGGTGCTTTGGGAGGTTTGCAATTCATTGTGGATATTTCCATTATTTCTTATGGGAAAAATAGTCTTGACTAACAGCCAACTTGAGTTACAACAAGACGTTATGAACAAATTAAGTTTGTAAGTCAAGGGTCTACTGTATTTCATTGGCCCTTTGGAGGAATAATGAGTATGGTATGATAACTTATGTTAAGAGTTTGATGTTGAAAGTGGAAGAAAAGTTGAATTCTATAGTGTTTATATAAGGAAGTGGGTGCTTGAGACTAAGAACAAAGACAGTAAAACAACAGTCTTTGAAAGAATGGGAGCAGATTTTGAAAATATCAGATTTAAATGTTTTGAGACCGCCCAGGTTTACATATATAAGAGCCAGTCCAAAATATGGTAATGATTATTTTCCCTTTTAAAAAATTATCAGGAGAGATGCGTGTGGTGGTACATGCCTATAATTCTAGCACTTAAGAGGATGAAGCAGGAGTATTGCCACAGGTTCGAGGCTGGCCTGAGCTACATGGTGGATCCACGGCCATAATCAATTCAACTACATAGTGAGACCTTGTTTGAAAAAAAATCATCAGTGATAGAAATACAGACATGGAAGTATTGCCCTCATCTAAGAAATAATCAAGGAGAAAGGAAAATGGGAGTAGTGGTGCAGGGCTGCAGCACTAGCACTCTGGGAGATAGAGGCAGAAGGATCTCCATTCTGGGCTACTTAGTGACTTGCTTCAAAGTTTTAAAAAGAAAAAGAAAAATTTTTTAGTCGAACTCTAGTTTCAATCTCTAGTATTGGGAGGGGGAGAAAAATGAAGGGAAGAAAGGAAAGAAGGAAGAAAAAGAGAAAAAAAATTTGAAAAAAAAGTGCTAAAACTGTTAGCGTATGCCTGCACTGTCAGCCCTTTGGGAGGATGAAGGAGGAGGATCACAAGTTTGGGCTAAGTGGAACCACAGAGCAAAGCCCTGTCTCAAAGAAAAACAAACAAACAAACAAACAAACAAACAAACAAACAGGTTGAGGTTGTAGTTTCGTTGGGGAAGTTCCGGGTTCAATCCCAGTACTGTACAATGAAATAAAATAAAATGCAACATGAAACAAAATAAATAGCATCATGCTCAAAGAAATGAAACTAAAGATGTTGTAGATTAGGCAATTAGGGTCCCTCAGTATGTTCTAAAAGTGGCAGAATAGACCTATGCACTATTGTAAGGAGCATTTTTCATTTTCTATAAAGTGAACTGTTAGCTTGTTGACTGTATCTCCATAGAGTTCAGTCATGTTTGTGTTCATTTATAAGATTAGTTTGGAAAGATCCAAAGGAGTCATATTTGATAAGTGACCAAGGAACCTCCAGGGAACAATACTTATTCTGAAAGAAGAATGAGTCAAGTCTCAAATTAAAGGGTAACTATGCTAGTGAGGGGTAATTCTGAGTAAGGCTGGTGGGGATATCCTCCTCAGCTTGGCCCTTCATTTTACCTTTGCTGTTAGAAACTTATGCCAAAACCTCAAAAGAGCAGATAATTTTAAAAAAAGAAAGAAATGTAGGAATTTCAGGGAATAACAACTCCCTCACATCATGTGTAACAGAATGCAGCAAAGTTCTGCATTGAGAAATCCCTCAAATTGTGGTTGCTTTTGGAGTCCATTTTCCAGGCAAAACACTTGGAAAATAAAAGACATGTGATAGAATGCCATGTGATATAGCACACTCATGAAGTTGAGAGCAAAGATAGGTTCATGTTACAGCATGCTAATTGAGAAAAACGCTATTTTGTTATTATTTTAAAGGCCACATTTCTAACTTGGCTTATTATAGGAAAATGCACCAATGGCTTTATTTTTAAAATTTAGTTATCTTTATAGATTCAATAAAATAGAATCATACTACTTTCTCTTCTTCCAAATTAGGAAATACTTATAATAAGCAATTGATATATTTTCTAGAAATTATATTCTGGGTAAAACAAAAAATGTATTTCTTATTTACATGCTGTGTTCCAGTGTGGGAATTGCTTGAAGTTTTATCTTCAGTGAGGTATTTCAGAGTTTTTAGTGTTAAATCACATTACCTATTGGGTGTCTCTCTGAATAGCAGAGCAGAAACAGTATTCAGTATGTTAGGCAGGAATTTCTATGTGTAGCAACTATTTAATGTGCTTTATACAGGTTGTATGATTAATTCCTTAAGAGACCCTATAAAGAATGTATTAATGGCTCCATACTGGAGACTAAGGATTACAAAATGAAATCTTATCTAGGGCCATGTGGTTAATAAACAGTAGATCAAGGAACTAACTCCACTCTGGGAACCTTTCACTGTTTTGCTACTCTGCAGTTTGACAAGCCATTGAAAGAGACTCAAGTTTACCAAAATTTCAGGGTTGGTCCATTTCACTCTACACTGCACTATGAGTCCTCATTAGTTCGAGTTACTGAAAGGATCATATTCTCTTTATCATTTGAGTACACTACTTGGGAGACATCTCTACCCTTGAACTAAAATGACACCAGATTTACTGTCTTGTTTTTATTTATTGACATCCACCCTGTCATGCTTACTTCTATGCATTGTCATTAGAAACCTTTTCTACATATCCTGAAATAAGAACATAGTTATGAGTATTTTTCTTTTCTCTTATGTGCTTTCAAAAAGCTAGAGTTAACATTATAATAACTACTAGTTCTGAGGTTTTAGGAATACTTAAAGGCTATTATGCCATGCAATAATATATTAAAATAATATACTGCATCTTATTTATGTAAATAAATTCTTTTCAACATTCTATGACATCTCCTTTTATGGGGACCCAGCAAAAGTTTTCAAATGGCCATTTGTTACGCTTTAATAGTCAATGCTATCTTCATTGCCCTGACACTGTTGGCTGTGTCGGTGTGTTAGCTATCTGTCACTGTGACACAGTTCTTGAAATGACCAACTGAAAAGTTTTGGATCACAGTATCACTGGTTTAGTCCGTGGTCAGATAGCCCTGTGGCCTTTGGGCCTGAGGTAACACAGAACAGTAAGATGGAAGCATGGGATGCAGGTCTACTCGCCTCAGTGTGGTTGCAAGGCAGGGGAGAGAGAAGAGGGCCAGGTCCCAATATCCCCCTTTTAACGACCTGATTTTCTTCCACTCGGTCCAAACTTCTATAGTTTTGTAACCTTTGGAAAGCACCACAGGCTGGTGGTCTAGGCTTTAACATGTGGGCTTTTGGGGGACATGTTTACTAACATAGCAATTAGAAAATGGTGAAAGATTTGTAGAATCTTTGGGATTCTTTGAGAGAATTTTGTAGAATTTGTAGAATCTTTGAAATTCTTTGAGAGATGCTTGAGTACTGGAGAAATAATTAGTATTATGGTAGACCCTGAGAGCTAATAAATTGAGGCTGGGTTACACATGGGAGGAGAACAAGTCCAGCTTAAAGCAGGAAAGCAGAAAATGAATAGCATGAGGATGGTGATCATTCAGTGAGAGAAATATAATAGTCACTCTTCCTTATCTGTTATTTTACTTCCTGAGTTTTTAGTTACGTGCAGTCAACCATGGTCTCGAAATATTAACTGGCAACTCCCCCAAGTAAGCTATTCATAAGCTTTAAATTATGCATTAGTCGAAGTTCTGTGGTGAAATCTTGCTGCATCTACTTGGCCCTGCCTGGGATATGAGTCATCCCTCCACCCAGCATATCCACACTGTGTATCCTACCTGCACATCGTCCTTCCAGCTCGGTGATGCAAGAGCATTCAAAGCAGTCACCCTCCTGCCGCTGTCTTGTCAAAGGCTGATCATAGTCTAACATTATGTCCCAAGGCCTACGTAATACTTTTCATTTTAATCGCAAACAAAAGTTAAGTACATTGAGATAAACTATTCTGAACAACCTTGAGACCATGCTACAAATCTTTATTACAGTATATTGTTATAATTTTTCTATTTTCTTATTCTTGTTCATCTCTTCCTATGCCTAGCTTATAAATTAAACTTCATCATAGATATATATGTTCAGGAAACATAATAAACACACGATTTGATACTATCTATTGTTTCAGGAATCCATTGAGGGTCTTGGACTGTGGCAGAGTCCAAGAACAAGAGACTATTATAATCTCATATTGCTTTGCAGTGAGTAAGAGGAAGAGTCTACAAACAGGTACAATTCCTAAGAAAAAGAAAACAAAGTCTATAAATGATATCCCAGAAGTCACATGAAGTTAGTTCACAGTATAAAAATATCAAGAAATAAGAAAATAGAGAAGTGGTTAAGAAATCACAGCTCAGCATCCCAGTTTTATTGTCAAGGATGATTTGATTCATCTATTTCCTTTTAAAAATGATAATGAGTTTACTAGCATTAGTCGCACAATTTCCGGAGTATTCAAAATCCATTGAAGACTAATATATCCTTGGCAGTTTTAGATGACATAAATATTTATTATTTGTTACCCATGCAATATTTGGTCAGTTGCTGATAAAATTTGCTTTTAAGGAATTAACCTTTCTTCCTTCGGAAATGATAGGTCTAGACAATAATCAGATGTTTTACCTTTTCTAACCAAATGTTGGATGCCTTTTGGACAGTGAACGGGTGTTTAATGAGACTGTGCCTTTTGAACTATGTTCTTCTGGGAGCTTAATTTTTAGCCTTTTTTACAGTTAAAGCACTTCACAGAAGTTGCACCAGTGAGACGCTATCACTTTGTAATCTGATCTTGAAGAGTAAATAGCTGTACTGCACTCATTTCACTAGCTTTACCTTAGTGCCCTAATCTAGAGTGTCTACTGCCTACAGGATAGCTCTCGAGGATTTGATTTGCTTCCTCAATTTCCCCTAGCTTTTCTATAGATCTTCTGATGTCTCATTTAACTTTCTATAATTCTAATTGCTTTCTTTAAAAGCCTATTAGCCTACAACCTTTACTATTTTTCTCTATTGTAGTGCTAATGGCTCATTTCTCATTGTTACCTCAGTTTCCTTACTTAGCAACAGAGAACTCTAGCAGATACAGTAGCCTTCTTAAATCTAATCAAAGAAAAGAAAGCGATTTATTTACTCAACAAAAAGCGTGCTTTCTATATGCTAGATGGCATTTCCAGATATCTGTGTAGTGAGCAAGGAAAACTTGGCTCCTTTTCTCATAGAAACAGTTTTTCTGACACCACACAGGCAAAGAGACATATTAACATTTGGGAAGAACTAAAAGCCAGAAATGTGAGAAAAAAAAATACAAGTCAGGTAACACAGAGAAAGCAAAACTTTAAGAGTATGTAGTAAAGAAAGGGAATAAAACTAATATGACTAATGGGCAGGCTTTTTTCTTTAAAATAAAAGGATGATGTATATGAGTTCTAATGAAAAAAATGATGTATTTATATATCCAGTCATTTCCCAAATCTGCTCTCGCTTTCCATTTCTGATATCATTACCTTAATTCAGGCTGCCCTCACTAAATATCTTGTAAATCCCTACCTCTCATCTGGAGATTCTGTTAATCAATAGCCCCCCTCGTTCCCTGCTCCTAGCTCAGCTCGCACAGCACACTGCCTCTGGAACTGGGGCGTGCTGTGCACCCTGTCCGTCTTAGTCCACGCTTACGCTTTTTTAGTAGTTCTTCAAAATTTTCCAATATAAAGTTAATATTGTTAAATGTTCTATAATTAATTTTAATTGGCAGGGAATAAAAATTAAGCTTGTCATTTGGTTTAGGATAACTACTCATTTGGAATAATTTCCATGATGAGTAAAGTGAGGTTGCGCAAATACAGATATCTCAGTGATCAATAAATGGTATTTATTACGATTTAACCTCTCTGAGGTGGCCCAAGAAAATCTGAATATTTTCTCCTCCCGTTTTTTCTAGTCTAGACTGAAGGAGGAAGAGAAAATGTTACATTTACAGTCAATAGGCATTTTCAAATGCAGAAACTATAAACATTGGTGTGACCATTCCTGTTAAGAGCAAGCTGTAGTTAGGAACTGATTCTCTGCTCACCCCATCTGCAGTGCCGGGGCACAGCGTGTTGACTGAGAGGAGCAGCTGCAGAGATGCAGAAGCTGGTTAAGGACTGGGGGGTGGGGTGTCCCAGAAGTATGCACGCCCGCCGTTTCTGAGGACCTGTCTCACTCCGAACTCTGGGCCACTTACTCTTCAAAAGCTGCCTAAATCCAATGAGCAGTAACCTTAAATTACTATGAAATCTCCATGCTGACTGAGTCATGGAATCATGAACAGGAATTTATTTGCCACATGAAAATATACAAAACTGAACTATCTTCACTGTTGACACTTTAGGCCCCATAAAAATCTATCCTGCATTTTTGAAGAAATTACAGTACTCTTTCCTCCATATTCATCAGAAAGTTTAAAAATGAGTCAATTTATGATAAATAATATTCTTATCAACTAAAAGCTTTTAACTTTGTTTTACATTATTTTCCAAAATTTAAAGAAACCATTGATTTTCATTTACTCTGTGCAAAGAGCTTTCTATTAGCATTTAATCCCAATCAGAGTGGCTTATTATATGTAAAAATGTCCCTTTAGGAAAATTGCTATGAAATTAAATTTCTAAATATTATTTTTTTTGAACTTAAAGCAGCATATCCCTATCTCTACAGAACTATATTTATGTGCTTTTCTTGATATGCACATTTAGTCATGTGTGTTGCTTAACATTCATTTTTAAGATAAATCCTATAAAATTGAGTATTAATCACCAATTCTTTAGTGTCCTATACTGTCAATAAATTGTTATCATTGTTATTATTATATTTGAAGTACCAGGGATTGAACTTGGGGCCTTCTGCTTGCAAGGCAGGTGTGGTTCCACTTGAGCTAAATCCCCAGGACAATACATTATTATTTTAGGAAAATTATTATTTTAGAAATAACTTCCTGGAGCAAATGACTTATCTTTCTTTAAAATACATATATTTAAGAAATCAGTAGCACACAATTCATTTTATTCAATTATGTGTTTATCCTTTGAAGAAGTTTTTACTTAAAATAACCATGAAACCAGGTGCAGTGATGCGAGCCCAAGCTACTTGGGGGGCTAAGGCAGGAG
>PVIC010021230.1:0-28754 GCA_004025085.1 Thryonomys swinderianus
AGGGGAGGGGAGGGGAGGGGAGGGAAGGGAAATAGAAATACCTAGGAATCAATCTAATGAAGTCAAAGACCTATGCAATGAAAACTACAGTACTCTGAAAAAAAATTGAAGAGGATAACAGAAAATGGGAAGAGAGCCATGGATTTAGCTCAGTGGTTCTAGTGTCACTTGCAAGCTCAAGGTCCAAAGTTTGGTTTTCCCAGTAGCCACACACCACAATTCCAGGCATGGTGGCTCATGCCTATAACCCCAGCACTCAGGAGGCAGAGGCAGGAGGATTGCTGAGTTCAATGAATGCCTGGGCTATGTAGTGAGCTCAGGGGCAGCCTAAACTATAAAGGGAGACCTTGCCTCAAGGGGGGGGGAAGGAAACATATCACTTGTTCTTGATAAGAAGAACCAATATAATGAAAATGGACATACTTCCAAAATTGTTCTGTAGATTTAATGCAATCTTGATCAAAATACCAATAGCATATTTCACAATGAGGAGAGACCTAGAATAGCAAAGGGGATTCTAAGTTACAAAGAAGAGTCATGGAGTATCACAACTGGAGACTTGAAATTATACTACAAAGTTAATGTGGGGGGCTGGAGATGTAGCTCACATGGTAACGTACCAACCTTGGATGGATGCACAAGAGCCTGAGTTTGAACCCCGATACAAAAAAAAAAAAAAAAAGCAGCATGGTACTGGCAAGTAAAGAAACCTGAATGAGTGGAACAGATTAGAAGATGCAGAAACAATTAATCTTTGAAAAAGGAACAAACACCTTCACTGGAAGAAAGACAACCTCTTGAATGATTGCTGCTAGAAAAACTGGCTCTCCAAATGCCAGAGATTAAATGTAGACCCATATCTTTCACCATGCACTAAACAAAAATCAAAATGGATTATAGATTTAAATATTAAAATAGAAACACTAAATCTGATGGAGCATAAAATAGGTAGAACTTGTGAAGACATTGGTATAGGCAAAATCTTAATGAACAAAACCCCGATTCCACAGAAACTATCATAAAGAATCAACAACTGTGATCCCATTTTATTAAATAACTTTTGCACAGTGAAACCACCAACAGAGTAAAGGGAAAACTCTCAGTGTGAGAAAAGGTTTTTTTCCAGCTGTTTATCTAATAACTAGTATATATAAAGAATTAAAACAATTAGACCCCCCCACACAATTTAAGACCCAATCAAAAACTGGGCTTCTGCCAGGCATGGTGGCTCACGCCTGTAATCCCAGCACTCGTGAGGCAGAGGCAGGAGGATTGCTGAGTTCGAGGCTTGCCTGGGTTACATAGTGAGCTCAGGGCCAGCCTGAACTACAAAGCGAGACCCTGTCTCAAAAAGATAAAAAACAAAAAACAAAACAAAACAAAAAACTGAGCTTCTGAAATGAACAGATACTTCTCAGATGAAGAAGTGGAAATGGGAAATAAATATATGAAAAAATGTTTTAAATCACTGGTCATTTGAGAGATGCAAATTAAACAGATATTCTATCTCACACCAGAAAGAATGGCTATTATCAATAAATCAATAATGAATGCTGGAGAAGCTATTCTGAAAAAGGCATCCTTCTCCCTTGTTGGTGGGGGTGTAGCCTGGTACAACCATTGTGGAAATCAGTGTGGGGATTCCTCAAAAAACTAAAACTAGAGGTTCCATTTGACTCAGCTATTCCTCTTCTTGTTATCCTCTCAAAATAATTTAAAACATCCAACCACAGTGATATATGCACATCCATGTTTATAGTGGCACAGTTTGTAATAGCTAAATCTTGTAAACAGCTCAAATGTCCATCACCTGAAAAATGGACAAATAAAATGTAGTTTAAAAAATAGAATGGAGTACTACTCTGCCAGGAAGATAAGCTAACATTTCCAACTAAATGGATTCACCTTGACAACATACATTTAAGTGAGATTAAATTGGACATGTATGTTTCATTATTTATTTAGTTATTGAGACAGGGTCTCACTATGTGGTTTAGGCTGGCTTCAAACTTGTCACAATCCTCCTGCCTCAGCCTCCTGAGTCCTGGGATTACAGGTATGCACTACCACCCCCAGGGAAGACATACGTGTTTAAATATTGCCTTGTTTCTCTGTTATGATAAACTAAAAGTGAAAATAACTACCAAAATATATGAGATATTGGGAAATGGGAAGAAAATGTTCAAATGTGAAGAGGAACAAGAAAGGGTCATGAGAAAGGCAAAGAATGGACAAGAAAAAAAAACAGAAGAAAAAAATGGAAACAAAGCCTTTGTAATTAAGTAAGAAAGCAGAGCTAAAGAGAAGGGGGAGTGAGAAATGTGAAAAATAAAACACATACATTTACAAATTCCCTGTGATGAGCGTTATAATTATGTATATTTAAAATGTATCAAGAAATGTTTTTCTTAAAAAAAGGAAATATATTCCAGACATAGACTATGTGCTCTCACATACAATATTTAGTATTTAATTTTTTCAGAAGCCTTCAGACATCCCATAACCTTTGTTTTTACAGAGGTGGAAACTCAGGTCCTCAAGTAGCCTTATGACTAATCAGAGTATAGTCATGCAAGTAAGCGACTATACTCTGATTCCTCAGGCCCTTATGATGCCGTGCACCTTATTTTTTGTACTAGGGATCAAACTCAGGACCTTGTGCTTGTGAGGCAGGTGAGGTGCCACTGAGCTAAATCCTCAGCATGCGCAACATTTTTAATGGGGTTCTGTAGACACTGAGTGTTTAAGGAGAGCTCACTGGTTATATTCCTAGAGTCTCTCTCTCTCTTTTTTTAGTCACAGCTCTCATTTGATAGCAAACGTTTTGTAAGCCATGTTTGCCACTCTCATATTTGGAAAAGCAGTTCTCTATAACCTCTAAATGCCCTTTTGCCATATAACCTAATATGTAGTTTTTAAAGATTTGTTGTTAGATATACTTTATGTTATTTATTTATATCATTTTATGGCTAGATAGGGTCAGGTGGTACAGTACTTGTTTGATATGTACAAAGATTAGGGTTTGATTCCTAGTACTGTATAGGAAGAAAGTCTATGTGTGTGATTTCAGTTAATACTAACTAACCATGTTACATATAAAACTATTTATACACATCCCTTTCTCCAGTAAATTTAATCTTTTGTGATTGATTCTTGTTTTCCAGATCTTGTCCCACTCATATCAGCTCAAAAGTAGTCTCTTTTCATGTATTTTCCATGCTAATATAATACTGTCTAAACTTACATACTTCTATGAATGTTTACAATTGGATTTTTCATGGTTTTTAAAAATGAGATAACAGTTGGCTGGGATGGTTCATGCCTGTAATCTCTGCACTCAGGAGGCAGAGGCAGGAGGATTGCCATGAATTTGAGACTTGCCTGGGCTACATAGTGAGTTTAGGGTCAGCCTGAGCTACAAAGCAAGCTCTGTCTCAAGAGAGAGAGAGCAGGGGGGGAGGGGTCAAAGAGAGAGAGAGAGAGATAGTAGTTATACTTTTAGTATTTTTCTTATATTACTTAATGTAGAAATTCTTCCAAAATTCTTTTCTACAGCTGTAACTTACTTTTTAATAATTCTTCTATAATGATCCACAGCCTAGTTATACCATGGTTTCCTAAAACACGTACTATCGATGAATTTATTGGATGTAGTTTTTATCATCACAAACAATGCTGTAATAAATGTTATTGACTTAAACAAATAAAATAAAACCTTCCTCCCAAAACAAACAAAAAGATCAGTTTTTGTATTTTTATACACAGATTTTTATTTCTACAATTTAGTTCTTGAGATCATAATTGTTGTGTGTGATGTAATATATTTTATATTAGATTTGGTGTATTGTTCTAAAATGCTATTTCCATTTCCATAGAAAACATGTGAGGGGTCCATTCTTATCTTTCTTGTCAGTGTTAAATCATTTTAATTTTTGCAGGCTGATCAGCATCAAGTGATTATTCCTATTATTATATTAATTTTTGGGAGTGAGTTAACATGTTTTTTCATATTTACTTGCCACCTGGATTTCTTTCTCTATAAAATTCCAACTCATAATCTGTCTAATTTCTATGTAGTTGGTTATTTCCTTCTTGTCATTTTCCTCTATCTGCCCACTGTGTTGACAATTTACTCTGAGACTTACTGACACAGCTTATATATTTTTGCCATATTAAAAAATTACTGTTTTTTTATAGTGCTAGTGATGAGTGAATCCAATGCTTTCTTTTGAATAAGTTCTTTGGTTATAAACAAGTCTTTAATGACATTTGTTCTGTGGACTACTAACTGATTTTTGCTGGTGTCTTTTCTACTACTAACTGATTTTGCTGGTGTCTCCTGAAGACCGGGGAAAAAAAATAATTACTCTGGGTTACAACTCAGAAGACATATTTCACACAGTTTATCTTGCTTTCGTGCAAAACAATTACAAAATGAAAATATACGTTTAGATCTGAGATATCATATATGAAGCTACTGCTGTGCACGTTGGATAAACTTTTCATCTTTTAAAAATAAAAACCCAAGGGGGGAGGAGGGGGGAGTGGGTAGGGATATGGGTAAAAATGAGAATTAACCTGTGGCATATACTGGTACAAATTTCCCAATGTTATATGTGATTTTGAGATGTATATAAATTGTACCAATAAAGAATTCAATTAAAAAAAATAAAATAAAAACCCAGATTACCTAAAAAGCTGAAACACGAAGTCTTTGCACATCTTCCCACAGCACTTGGTGAGCTCTTTCCCATTCACCGGCTCACAGATCCATTTCTTCTTTGCCTGGGGGTGTTGTTTTCTATACCATCGCTATCATCTGAATTTAGTTGCTGATTAGTTCAAATTCCTTCCCTTCATCTGGGTGTTTCTTTTCCTTTTTTTTTGCTTTTTGAGACAGGGTCTCGCTTTGTAGTTCAGGCTGGCCCTGAGCTCACTATGGTGCCCAGGCAAGCCGCCGCGAACTCAGCAATCCTCCTATCTCTGCCTCCCGAGTGCTGGGATTACAGACGTAAGCCACCACACCTGGCATTTGGTATTCGGTGTTGATTGTTGGTGGGCGTGTCTCCACGCCCAGCATTATATGTGGTTACCGGGGATCGAACTCAGGACCTTGCACCTGCGAGGCAGGCGCTGGAACCACTGAGCTAACCCTCCGGCCCTTTCTTTTCCTTTTGTGTGTGCATTTCACAAAGCAGAATCATAGCCACTGAAACGACAGCTTCAGCAATTATTGCAAGAAATGGTTTGGGAGGCACCGAAGAGCTCAGCACAAGCCCAAGCTGCTCCTCACACTGGTCTAATTAGAAGACTGCTTGGCACCAGTGGGAGCCCATCTCCTTCCAGAAGATGCTCTGTCTTGAGCTTGGTTTCACTGCCGTACATTGCATTTGCCATTTATGTGAACATCACTGGGAACCTGGACACCCCCTGTTCCTCTGGACCAGGTCAGTGTAAAGGAAAGCGAGGCTGCTATTTACACACCAGGACAGGGCAGCCCCCTATGTGAGTGATCAGTGGCTTGCTTTTCTTGTCAAGTTCAGGAACTCTGACATTAAATATTCCCCTTTGTTCCTTTTCTTCTTCAAGGAGACAAGCACAGCTCCCCTTGCTTTCTGTTAATGATGGTGATTATGTACTGGACACACAGAGTGCTTCCTGTTTAGACAAAGTATAATTTAGTAGCTCATCATCTTTTTCCAAAGTCACATTGACTGGATTTAAATCCCCTGTGAACTGGCAGGTGAAAGAGGTAACAGAAGAACTTTCCAAAGTGATTTTTTTTTTCCTTACTGGCAGACTGGGATGTTCAGTTAGTGATACGTTGGGACTCTCTGAGGAAAGATAAGAGCCTTTTGCCATCACTTCCTCTGGCACAGGTGAACTTGTAAAAGGTCTGCAGGTCTGCCGATCGCGGTGCTCCTGCCATCTGCACTCCGTGCCCCGAGACCCCGGGCCAGGCAAAGCGGCGGTTCCCACGGAGGCTGCTGCTCTCTGGCCACAGCCACGGTCTGATCAGCTCCACACTTGGCCTGGGTCCCAGCCAGTCCCCGTCGCGGTTGCCGCCTCTGGCCCAGATGTGCTCCCTCTAAGAGTTTTTATTTAATCTCGAATCCATTTTTAATGTAAATGATGCAATGCATGAATCCAATTTTATTTCCAACCAGATTAAATAGCCAGAGTTTCCATTTTAAATATTTATTTATTTATAGACAGGTCTAACTATGTAGTCTGGTCTGGCCTCAAACTCAAACCCCTCCTGCGTTGGCCTCATGTGTACTGGTATTATTCTCTCCCTGTCTCTGCCTCCTATCTTCCCTCCTCTATTTTGAGGGCTGGGGATGCAGCTCTATGGTACAGCGCTTGCCTGGCAAATGTGAGGCCCTGAGTTCAATTCCCAGTTCAAATAAATAAATAATAGATAAATAAATACATAGATAAATAGCAACTTTCTTCCTCTTCATCCTCTTCTTCCTTCCCTTCTCCTTCTCCTTCTTCTTCCTCTTCTTTTCTTCTCCTTCATTTTCTTCTTCTCCTTCTCCTTTGTTTTCATCCTCTTCTTCTTCTCCTTCTTTCACACTTAAGTTTTGCTTCTGTTGTCCAGGCTGCCCTTGAACTGACTTGGTAGCCCAGGCTGGTCTCCAACCCCTGCCAATCCTACTCTCAGCCTCCCCAAACTGGGATTATGGGTGTACATCACCATGCCTGGCTGTGACCGGATATTAAAAATGTTCATTACCATGTCCAGGTTTTTAGATGTATATATTTATATTTTGCCCTCTTTTAAAACATATGCTTGTTTGATAATGTGTAAAATTTGTGAATACATACATGCATATTGTCAGAGGTGCATATTCAAGAAAGTATTTTTAAGTTGAAAAGTGTTGATCAGAAAGTTTCAGAAATCACTGCTACTTAAGCTCCTTAAGATGTGAGTTTTGGGCCGGAGGGTTAGCTCAGTGGTTCTGGTGCCTGCCTCGCAAGCGCAAGGACCTAAATTCGGTCCCCGGTAACCACATATAATGCTGGGTGTGGAGACACGCCCACCAACAATCAACACCGCATACCACAATGCCGGATGTGGTGGCTCACGCCTGTAATCCCAGCACTCGGGAGGCAGAGACAGGAAGATTGCTGAGTTCGCGGCGGCTTGCCTGGGCACCGTAGTGAGCTCAGGGCCAGCCTGAACTACAAAGCGAGACCCTGTCTCCAAAAAGCAAAAAAAAAAAAAAAAAAAAAAAAAAGATGTGAGTTTTTTGGGCCGGAGATTTAGCTCAGTGATTCTGGTGCCTGCCTCACAAGTGCAAGGTCCTAAGTTTGATCCCTGGTAACTACATACAATGCTGGGCATGGTGACTCACGCCCACCAGCAATCAATACCACATACCACAGTGCCAGGTGTGGTGGCTCATGCCTGTAATCCCAGCACTTGGGAGGCAGAGACAGGAGGACTGCTGAGTTCCAGGCTTGCCTGGGCTACATAGTGAGCTCAGGGCCAGCCTGGACTACAAAGTGAGACCCTGTCTCAAAAAAAAAAAAAAAAAAAAAAGATGTGAGTTTTTTGAAAGGTTTGTTATTCTTTATCTTTGAATCCATAGTTTAGTTGTCTCCCACACAATATATATTTTAAAAAATGTTTGTTAACTGAATGAAGCTGCTAGTATCTGACACAGTATCATGTGATTTAAGCAACACAACTTTTGAGAAACTTGACATTCCAGCCGTGTACTGTTATAAGATACCCAAAGCTAAGAACTGGTAGCAACTCATAATGATAGGGGGTATAAATTTCCTGGCCAAGTCCAGACAATTTTTCTTTGAGGAAAGGAATTGCTAAAACCTTAAAACCTTCTTGAGGCTTATAATCCATAGGTGCCTAGGAAATGTAATTGTATTTTTTTTGTGTATGAATCTTTTGCTTGTTCTTTCTTTTTCTAAGACAACATTTTGCTCAAGAACACAGGCAAATAAATTTGTGTTTTGGCTAAGATTAATTTCCATTTTTTTGTGTGTTTGACAGGCTTTTATTGTGTGATCTAGGCTGGCCTTGAGTTCTCACTGTGCAGCATAAACTTAAACTTGCAGCAGTCTTCCTGCCTTAGCCTCCTAAGTGTTGGGATTAGAGCTGCTCAATATCTTTTGCCTTTTAAATACCAGTCATCATCTCTATAACTGGCAGTTTGCAGGAAAACTTAGCCTGTTCTATATTTTAGTGGAAGAAGGATTACATTTAATATTAGATTGTGAATTTTCAAAAGACAAAGACTGAGTTGGGCATGGTGGTGCACACTTGTGATTTGTGATCCCAGCACTTGGGAGGCAGAGATAGAAGGATTGCCATGAATTCGAGGCTGACCTGAGCTACACTGAGTTCAGGGTCAGCCTGAGCTACAAAGTGAGACGCCCCCCTCTCAAAACAATTACAACAACAAACAAACAGAAAAACAAAAGACAAAGACTGTGGAACATATATTCTGGACAGTGTGAAAATAAAACCACTGCATTATTTACAAGTTGGGGGCCAAAAAATTCCATGTTGTTTTTCCCTTTTTGAATATAGAAATTAGTTAGGCATGGTGGTTTATACCTGTAATGCTAACATTTGTGACACTGAGACAGGAGGATTGCCATGAGTTTAAAACCAGCCTGAACTACAAGATAAGACCCTATCACAAAACAAAACAAACATCAAGAGAAATTAACCTTAATAAAACAACAAACTTGCTTTCTGGTGTTATTGAGTTGTTTTGGATAAATATATCAAACAATCATTTTCTCAGCCAAATGGGTTATGTTTAACCTGGTATTGTCCTTTAGACTTAGTATATTTTTGGGTAGCTTTCTGCATTTACAATTTTTGAAAAAATTGAATTCTTTATTGGTACATTTTATATACATCTCACAATCACACATAACCTTGGGGGATTTGTACCAGTATATGACACAAGTTAGTTCTCATTTTTACCCACATCCCTACCCACCCATACCTCTCCACCCCCTATATACACGCTCTTTTATTTTCTTTCAGAATCATATTTATTCCTTCCCCTCATTACATTCCCACACCAAATTTCCTTTGGAAATTTCCCATTCTACAAAAAACTCATGCTTTCTAGAGCTCATTTACATCTACAGGTGCTCATATCAAAGAGAAGATCTGGTATTTGCCTGTGATCTATTTATTTCACTTATTAGTGTGTCCTCCAGGTGTATTCATTTGCACATAAATGAATGAATCTTGTCATTCTTTATGGCAGAATAATACTCCATTTTATAAAAAAACCACATCTTCTTTATCCAGTCTCCAGTTGATGGGCATTTGGGTTGTTTCCAAGACTGAGCTATCACAAACTGAGCTGCTATGAACAAGGGTGTACATCTGTCTTTCCAATGTGATTTTTAAAATTCCTTTGGGTATATTCCTAGCAGGGGGATAGCAGGGTCAAATGTGACCTCTAGTCCTAGTTTTCTGAGGAATCTCCACACAGATCTCCACAATGGTTGCACAAGACTGCAATCCCACCAACAGTGGAGAAGGTTTCCTTTCTCCCTACAGCCTCACCAGGATTATTGTTGGTTGATTTTGTAATAGCAGTTATTCTTTGTGGAGTGAGATAAAATCTCAGTGTTGTTTTCATTTGCATCTCTCGAATGACCAGTGATGTTGAAGCAACCATCACCCTGATTCCAAAGGCAGAAAAAGACCCAACCAAAAAAGAAAACTACAGGTCAATCTCACTAATGAACAGTGACACAAAAATCCTCAACAAAATACTGGCAAAGAGAATACAGAGAGTTATCAAGAAAATCATACATCCTGATCAAGTCAGATTTATCCCAGGGATGCAAGGCTGGTACTACATACGTAAATCAATAAATGTAATACACTATAATAACAGACTCAAGGACAAAAATCATATGATCATCTCAATAGATGCAGAAAAAGCATTTGACAAAATCCAACACCCATTCATGATGAACTCTACAGAAAATCAGGATAGATGGACTTTACCTCAATTTAATACAAGCTATTTATGAGAAACCAACAGCCAGCATCATACTTAATGACCAAAAGATGCATTTACAATTTTTAAAAATCTCTTCCCCTTTTCTTTCTGTTTCTCCATTCCAAAGGTGATTGGCCTGGTTGATTATAGAGCAGCTGGCACTTATACTACTGGATATTATGTATAATACTTTAAAAATTTAAACTCAGTATTTACCTACCACCACTTCCCTTGGTAGTTTTGGGAAACAAACCACGTCAGACTTGTTTTTGCTATAGGTCAAATGATGTGAAAGAGAGGTTTATTTTGCTATTGTTAAATTTATTACAAGAGACTAACCAAGAACAAGTAAAGTCGAGTACAAGTAACCCTTTGTTTTAAAAATTCACTTACAGTGTAAGTACGGGAGATATTAATTTAGCATATGATCCAGGGTTTTCTCATTCACACTTTCTCCATTCGAGACCTTTTAAATTCTAACTTTAATATAGGAGCTATTTAGGAGAATCAAAGTGTGAAAGGGGCAATCAAATACCTACTCTGTGAGGCTGAGTGCAAGAATTGCATTTTTCTCAAAGATTTCTTTGCTGGATTTGGACTCCACTATAGAGAAATACTTTAAAAAATAAAAGCCATACTCAAAACCTTCAGTGACTCCTATCGATAAACAGAAGGCAATATTACAAATACTTCGTGACAAAGTGAGAAAAATTTTCCAGTCCATTATACTTAAAAAAAACTCATTTTATAAAACAATTATTTCAACAAAATAGTTCACCAACAATAAATGAACGACAAATATATATACAAACTTTTTTGAGATTACGAATTAGGACCACAAAAGTGGAGCAAAGATCATGTAACTGCTTTAATATAAGTGAAAAGAGTTGCTTAAGAAATACCATCGCATTTGAACACTTGAATCCAGGAGAGGTGACGCCTCCGTCCGCTGAATGCTGGGAACTGTAGTCGAGAAACGCGACAGTTTCTCGTCAGAATCAAAGGGGACGGAGAATCATTAGGTTCAATCCAGTGTTCTGGGTCCTCATTGGGTCTGACCATTGAATGCTTAATACCTTTTCCTAGTTAACCAATAAATGGCTTACTCTAAGAAAGTCTTCATTTATTGGATACTTTTACTCGCCTCGGGTTCATCATCAACCAATGGAAGAGTAAAACTGACAGAGGTGACGGGATCCCTGGGGTAGAGTCGGCGGAGCTTTCCCCGCCAGCGCCTTCGCTCTTTGGCTTCTTTAGTGGTTCTGGTTGTTTGGGATTGTTCAGGCCGCGGCTGCAAACCGAGGGGGTTGCTTCACGCTGCCTGCGTCCCTCTACCTTACCTGTAGCGCGGTCCTAATGGTGCGGCAGGCTCTGGACTCCTAAACCTCTGGAGCGGTAGGTAGGGTCCAGGGGCGGCAGACAAAGCGGCATAGCCGGGAAGGCCGCGGAAGGCGGCCCCTGCTCCTCGGCTGCAGTCCTGTCTTCCCTTCCGGGCTGCAGCCCGGCCTTCCATGGCGCTTTAAAACGTAGTGCCCCCACGTGTTCTGTGGAAATGTGTCTTCCTTGTCTGTCACCCCAAGCTTCAACTTCTACCATTCCTAGCATTACTAATGACGAATGTAATCTTGCCTCTTTCCTCCTTTCTCCAGGTTGTTCTTTGGTGAGTTTCTGTCAGTTTTATGCACCTGCTCGTCTCCTAGGGAAATAGAAAGATATGGTTGTTTGGTTTAATTCAAGAGAGAGTGGTGTTCACTTCTGTGTAATTTAAAAACTATTGTTGGGAAGCATTTGTGCTGCTAGCAACTCTTCTCGTGATACTACCCCTCCCCCCACAGCTCGGCGGGAACAGAAGTCACTACACATTGAAGTATTGTGCTTGTTTAGTCATTGTCGGCCTTCTATTTTATCATCTTATGTTCTGATTTTTTTTTTTTGATCCTGAGATTCGCCTCATTGTTTCGTCAAGAACTCAAGGCTCGCAGAAGGTAGCTCAACTTCACAAAGGACGGTTAGTTGCTAGTAAGGAGAAAGTCTTATTCGCTTATTTATTTATTTTTTTAAACAACCATAAATCCTTAAGAACTTGGATTGTGTGGCAATTCTCCACAGCTTTTAGCATGAGAGAGCTAAATAATTCCGAGTCGATTTTGTTGGATCTTGGCTGAAAGAAGTCTTTCAGGCATCTGCTTACCTACAGATGTCTTACTTATATTTTAATTCTTTGCTTCTAAAAGTGAACTCCCTGACAAACAGCACTTGTAATCTTATCTGTCTGTATCTTTCCATCCATCCATCTCTGTCTATCCATCCATCTTTGTCTGTCTGTGTCTCTGTCTGTTTATATGAGACACGGTCTCACTGTGTAGTTAAGGCTGGCTTTGACTCACTATGTAGCTCAGGCTGGCCTCGAACTCATGGGAATTCTCCTGCTTATGCCTCCTGAATGCTGGGATTACAGGCGGGTGCCACTGTACCTGGCAGCACTTGTAATCTTATTGAAATTGTAGACTCTCTCAGGTTCTGCGCCACCTGAATACTGAGTCAGTCTGTATTTTTTAACAAGATCCCTGAGGTGTTCAGAATGCTTATTAAAGTTTAGGGAGGATTCCTTTCTTAATGATTTACTTGTTCAAACTTAACTAAACAAAAGAGAAACTAAAGGCATACACTGTATATCCAATTGTGTTCTAAAAACGCAGAATGTAGAAAAACAAGGAAAGTTTTTTCACAGTTTCATTATTTGCAAGTAAGTGTTTGATTTTTTTTTTTTTTTTGAGACAGGGTCTTGCTTTGTAGTTCAAGCTGGCCCTGAGCTCACTATGTAGCCCAGGCAAGCCGCTGCGAACTCAGCAATCCTCTGTCTCTGCCTCCCTAGTGCTGGGATGACAGGCATGAGCCACCACACCCGGCACTGTGATATTGATTGCTGGTGGGCGTGAGTCACCACGCCCAGCATTCTATGTGGTTTCCGGGATCGAACTCAAGACCTTGCGCTTGCGAGGCAGGCGCCGGAACTACTGAGCTAAATCTCCAGCCCTGTAAGTATTTGATTTTTTAATAAAATTAAGTGATATTTGCCGGGCGTGGTGGCTCACGCCTGTAATCCCAGCACTTGGGAGGCAGAGGCAGGAGGACTGCTGAGTTCCAGGCTTGCCTGGACTAAATAGCTCAGAGCCAGCCTGAACTACAAAGCGAGACCCTATCTCAAAAAAAAAAAAAAATTAAGTGATGTTTGTAGTGGCAATTTTAGCATAGTAGCCAAAAGTAGTGACACTGAGCAGCATCTCTATCCTTTCTCCCTGGCACTTCTTTTTAAAAATTGAGATAGGGTCCTCCTGAGTTGTTGAGTTGCCCAGGATGGGTGTAAATTTCTGTCCTCTTGCATCAACTTCTCAGAGTGCTGGGATTATAGGCATGCAGTTTACATGCTGACATTAAAGCAAAAAGACTGAGTCAAATGATAAGTACTAAGGGTGACAAGGTGTAATTTCAAGAATATTATATTTACCTACATATATGTGTAAAGTTTATTTTCTCTTTATAATTTCACCCCACAATTTTGCTTCATTTAGTTTCTTTGGAGAGGTTGATTTGCTGCTGCAGATCAGTTTATTAATTCCAGTTTATTAATTATGTTATCTGGTAGTAAAACTGAAATCTAGCAATTATGTGTTGCTCAGAGTGTAGAAGAAACATCTCATAGAGTTTTAATGTCTTATTTTCACCATAAACATCTCATTTACTAAAATGAGTCTTGGGCCCTTTCTTCAAAGATTTCTACTTAGGTCCTGGCTTATGGCTAGAAATTTGCATTTTAATTATAATCACAATTCTGATATAGGCTATCCATTTTTACAGTTCTTTTTTTTTTTTGCATTGTTTAGTGATACATTTTAGATAAAGATAGTGATATCTTTAATCATAGGGAATTTGTACCTGTACATAATATATCTTGCTTGTTTTTCCTATCTCCTTTCCCTCTCTTTAACATCTTTTCCCTTCATTTCAAAAGTTTGTTTCCACTTTTTCCTTCTATTCTCTTTTTTTTAAAATAACACATTTATTAGTGTACTTCAGGCATACATTATGATAAAATTCATCATCTTTTTGACTTGACATTAGTGATTTCAGTGAGAACCAACTAGAAAACATTTATTTGCTCTAGTGCATAATATAGAAGGGAAGAGTTTTTAAAAAACATTGTTATTCATTAGCTGCTATAAAATTGCTCATCAATATTTCAGGTTATTTAAATTTTTTTTTTTTCCTTTTTGAGACAGTGTCTCCCTTTGTAGTTCAGGCTGGCTCTGAGCTCACTATGTAGTCCAGGCAAGCCTCGAACTCAGCAATCCTCCTGCCTCTACCTCCCGAGTGCTGGGATTACAGGCGTGAGCCACCACGCCCGGCATTGTGGTATGAGGTATTGATTGCTGGTGGGCGTGAGTCTCCACGCCCAGCACTGTATGTGGTTACCAGGGATCAAACTCAGGACCTTGCGCTTGCGAGGCAAGCGCCAGAACCACTGAGCTAACCCTCTGGCCCTATTTAAAAATTTTTTGAGGTCTATCAAATTAAGAAGAGAGGGTATAGTATGGAATAAATTCTGAAATAATCATTTAAATCTATTTTTCCAGCTTTTAAAGATGCATATTTCTACCAAACAACTTGAGTGTTTGAGTGAAACTAAAGGAATTAACACAAAACCACAAAACATATCTAATATATTAATTGCCATTAAAGTGCTAATTTTAGCTTATCTCTTCCTTCTTTCCTTTCTTCCTTCTTTCCTTTCTTCTTCTTTCCTTCCTTCCATCTTTCCTTCTTCCCTCCCTCCCTCCCTGTCTCTCTCTCTCTCTCTCTCTCTCTCTTTCTTTCTTTGAGAAGCATCTAGCTTTTTAGTTCAGGCTGGCTCTGAGCTCACTGTATAGCCCAGGCAAGCCTTGAAGTCACACAATCCTATCTCTGCCTCCTGATTGCTGGGATTACAGGTATGAGCCACCACTCCTGGTTTATCTCTTTCTATATAACTGTTTCATAATTTGCTGTCATAATTAGTCATGTAAACTTTGCAGTCTGAAGAGTTATTGACCATATAACAGGATTTAGGTGTTGTACTTAGAAAAGGATGTCAATGACTTGATATCAAAAAATGTTAAAATTAAAATAGAAATGAACTCTTAATAGTGAGCAGTTCTCTTTTGAAGGTTTATACAAAATCTCTTTAATTTGGGTTGCAAATCATAGCTTCTGCTTATCTTTCTTGCATTTATTTAAGCCTCTTAAGAAATGCATCATTTCTTGAGAGCCCTCCCAATTGTTTTAAATTCTTTGATAACTCTTAGTATTCTCAGCCTTTTCTTAGGTAGATCCTGGTTTGAGGCCCTTTCCTTATTAATAAGTTTTGAAGATTGCAGGTTTTAACTGTTTTGATTTTTGTTCATCTCGAAGGAGCAGTAAGGTCATACAGATGCTCCTTTTCAGTTTGAGTTCAGTTTCTGCAACTAGGCCTTCATTTGAATTGGTTGAAGAAATTATATATAGTGTGTATATTATAATATTCAAAACAAAGAAATGATCAAAAGAAACACTTGATGACTTTGCTTTTATTTGTGTAACTTATGTGCAGTACTGTAAAGTATCACAACATAAAACTAGTACTGTATAGTAAAATCAGAAATTACAGTACTATATAAACAAGGCATGTATTGTTCAACACAAGGACATTGAGGTTGTATAAATAAGGTATACAGAACTGTACAGAAAAAGAAGGGCGCTAAGTCTGAGTGGGTTGGTCATAAGTGAACAGTTGTTAAATAGGTAGGTCATTAAATGAATATATGTACATAACTTTTTAAGGCTCATTCTCATTGCATAATTACCTAAGGATACTTTAGATAAGAATGAAACCCTCTAGTTTCAAGGCTTACATTCTGTGAAAAGCCATCAGGTTTGTAGACTGTGGTCATTGGTTCTGTAGACCCCATTTTGAATAAAATTTTTGCTAGTGATAGCACATAAAAATTACAGGTAAGCTGGTTTGTAAATAGCGATAGATATTCAGGATGCTTATCATAGATTCACCTTCAGGCAACAAACCTTGAAATCCCCTAGTCTTCTTTTTTTTTCCCTTGATACTAGGTTTCACTGTGCAGTTCAGAGGCAGTTCACTCATGGCAGTTCTCTTGCCTCAGCCTCTGGAGTACTGGGATAATAGGCATGTGCCACCATGCCTAGCCCTTGGTCTTATCTGCATATGCCAGTGGGCTCCCTCCCCCCAATTTTACTCTTTTTTTTTTTTTTTTTTGAGACAGGGTCTCACTTTGTAGTTCAGGCTGGCTCTGCGCTCACTATGTAGTCCAGGCAAGCCTTGAACTCAGCAATCCTCCTGTCTCTGCCTCCCTGGTGGTGGGATTACAGGTGTGAGCCACCACGCCTGGTACTGTGGTATGTGCTATTGATTGCTGGTGGGCATGAGTCTCCACACCCAGCATTGTATGTGGTTACTGGGATCGAACTCAGGACCTTGCGCTTGTGAGGCAGGCGCTGGAACCACTGAGCTAACCCTCCGCCCCCCCCACCCCCCAGTTTTACTCTTGACACTGGTGCAACACTGTAGAAATCAGTGGGGAGATTCTAAAAGTAAGAGGTTCCATTTAACCCAGCTATTTGCTTGGTATCTTCCTGAAAGAATTAAAAGCATCCTACCACAGTGGTATATGCAGATCCATGTTTATAGCACCATAGTTTGTCATAGATAAATCTCAGAAATAGCTCAGATGCCCTTCAGTAGATGAGGGGATAATGAAGATGTGAGTTTTTAAAAAAATACAGTGGAGCTGGGTGTGGTGGCTCACACCTGTAGTCCCAGCACTCAGGAGGCAGAGACAGGAGGATTGCTGAGTTTGAGGCTTGCCTGGGCTACGTAGTGAGCTCAGGGCCAGCCTGAACTACAAAGTGAGATCCTGTCTCAAAAAAAACAAAAAAAAAAACCAGTGGATTACTGTTCTGCCATGAAGAATAAGCTCTAGACATTTCTAGCTAAATGTTGCACCTTGAGACAATACTTTTAAGTGATATAAATCACACCCACATGTTTACTGCATTGTTTCTTTGGTGTGAGAAAGTAAAAGAAATAAGGGCCAAAATGTATAATAGATAGTGGGAAATAAGAAAATGTTCAAATGAGAAGTGAACAAAGGAGGGGAAAAGGAAAGAAGGGACAAGAAAAGGAAAAAATGAAGACAAAGCTTTTGTAAATAAGGAGGGAAAGAGGAACAAAGGAGGGAAGTAGAAAAAAAGAATCGAGATATATCTTGTACAAGTACTAAGTCCATGTGATTCATGTGATCATTCCATGTAGCTAAAACACATCAATAAGTATTTTTCTTAAAAAATGACTATCATGACTATAGTATTTTCCTTTTGAAAGACTCACTTGAGAAATGCCCTGCTCTAGAATCTTCTTTTCATGGAGTCTTCTGTTTGCATTTTTTTTTTTTGATACGGTGTTTTTTTTTTTTTTTTTCTGTGTTTTTGAGACATGGTTTCACTGTGTAGTCCAGGTTGGCCTGGGAGTCTATCCTGCATTAATCTCCCAAGGCATGGAAATACCGGTGTGTGCCCTGTACCAGGCTGAATTAAAAAAAAAAAAATCATCAATTTAATGTATTTTTTCTGGAGTGTGATTTTTGTTTTTGGGGCATGTGTCATTAAAGATCCATGCATTAGTTTTAAAAAGTGCTAAGAAGTTATCTTAATACTACTTATTGAAGAGTCTTAACTTTTTTCATTGATTTTTTTTATTTTTGATAACGTGATTTTAAATTACCATCTACTGAGTATTTATTTTGCTAGCCACTAGTCTAAGCTCTTTGCACTGTCATTTCATCTCGACAATAAACAACTTGATTTGGTAGATTTCTTATATTGAAGGCATAGGTAACTTTCTAGGGAGAATTATCTCTCTTCTCCCATTAGGACTATTGCTTTATTCTTATAACTGAATATTTCAGTACATAGTAAGGCCAATTTTGCTTTTATTCTTCTTTGATGTTTTGCTTCAAAACTTTAACCACGGATCTTTCTGGTCTGGACTTAACAGAATAATTTTTTCCACTGTAGCCTTGACAGTTGGCATTGTTACTGAAATTAAGATTAAACACATTCATTTGTGAGAAGTATTTGCACCTTTATTTTTCTCAGTGAAGAGTATACCGTGTAATTTGGTTAAAGATATTGTTTTTAACCTTCTGCATTAATGAAGATTATTCCTTAGTATTTTGTTTCTTTGTCTTTTGTGTGTCTACCTGTTATCTAAAATACTTTGTTTACTTTTATGGAAAAAAGTTATGTTGAACTAAAATGTACTGTATTGAGAGTCAGCATGGCACCCTGTCTGCCTGGCAAGTGAAAGGTCCTGAGTTGGATCCCTAGTGATGGTGGGGGAGGAGGAATGTATTGAAAGTAGAAAGACAGCTGACCAGTTTGGGAAATAGTAAATAAGATTTCAGCCCAGTTCTACCAACTAGCTTGGTGACTTGAGACAAATTATTTTACTTCTTTGGTGACTCTTTCCTTATCTGTTAGGTGAATTACTTCAGATTCTACTTCCTCCTTCCTGTTGCTCTTCTGGTAGCAACAGTAGCCAGTAGAAGAGACAGAGATGGGCAGTTACACTCAGATTCAGACTCAGTTTGACTTCTGAGATATTTCAGAGTACTGGGCTCAGGCATGGGCTACATGGTTTAGAGCCTTCTTGGATTCCTTTTTCTTAGGGAATTTCCTTTTGTAGACCTAGTATGCTGGGTTTTTTGTTCCTAGATGAATAACAACCAAAGAGAGAGAGAGAAAAAAAATAGCAAGCTATAAGGTAGTCAATTTTCCCTGAGGCACTTGCTTCAGGTCCAGAAATGCTGAAGGGGAAAAAAGCTTTGGCAGTGTTACAGTTGAGAAGTGCAGCATGGGTTACAAGCTTGAACTGTAAAGATCTTGTTTATTGTGATTTTTGTGTAAAAATATGTATTGCTACAAAGAAATTTATTGGAAATTTGGGATGACATATGTTCTTTAAACATTGTGCTCACAAAAATAACTTGGTTTCTTCAGTTTCACATGTTCATTTTATTTTCTCAAAGTATGGAATTGCCAGTTCTCTTTTTTTGTGATTTAGATTCATCCATTTCTTGCTCAAGATGTTGTAATCCTGGTTACTTAACAAATGCAATTTGCCTTAGTGGCCTAGAGTTAATTAAATTAATAATTAATTAACCCTTTTCTACAGAATTTAAGAAGATTTTATTCATGTACATGACATAGAAGATGAATTCTTCCTCTTCCACCATGAATGAAGAACCTGATGCTCTATCAGTAGTTAACCAGCTACGGGATCTAGCAGCAGATCCATTAAATAGAAGAGCCATTGTCCAGGATCAAGGATGTCTACCTGGCCTTATTTTATTTATGGACCATCCCAACCCCCCTGTTGTCCACTCAGCTTTGCTTGTAAGTTTTCTTTAGCATTTTCAGTCTTGGTGTTTTAATTTTGCAATTAAGAAAAACTCAAAAATGTACAGACCAGACCAAATAATAGTCTGTATTTCTTATATACAAACATACAGAAACTATAGTATATAAATATTCTATTTATATAAATGGTAGCCAGGCACATTGTTTTTATTCTGTAACAGGAGTGGTAGCATACTACATACATGAAATCTTCCTCTTTATATTTTTAGTTAAAGAGATAATCTTTCTTTTGTATGTGTGTGTGTGTGTGTATATGGGGGGGTACTAGGGATCAAGCCCAAGGAGTGCTGAGCTACATCTGTAGCTCTTTTTATTTTATTTTTGTGACCAGGTATTTTGTCCAGGCTATCCCTGAACTTATGATTCTCTTGCCTTTCCCTCCCAAGGAGATGAGACTATAGCCATCTGCCATCATGCCCCACTTGTTTTATTTTTGAGTGGAGTTCTCACTGTTGCTTACACTAGTGGTCATCCCACCTCAGCCTCCCAAATAGCTTAGACTATAGACATGTGCTATTCACAGCACAGTTGTTTCTTTTGTGTTGCTGGGTGTTGAACCCAGGACTCCACAGATGTTAGGGAAGTGCACATTCTTTGACCCATTAGCTAATAGGACACCGTAAGGGTGTTACTGTATCAGTCTAGATAGACACTCAGTTAAAAAGGCACTTTTTTTATTTTTGGTTATGGAGGCTTGAACCTAGAACATCATACATGCTGGACAGTACCTTGTCACTGAGCTATATCGGTCCAGGCTGGCTTCAGACTTGGAGTCTTCTTCTCTTAGGGTCCTGAGTGGCTGGGTGTAAAATATGTGACACTTCTCCCAAAGTAGTTTTAGAACTTTTTTTTTAACATGCTCTAGTTTATGTAAATCGTACGTGTTGATTTCTCTAATGTGACTAAACAAGAATTTTAAAAAAATCAATAAATGATTTTGTTTCTGAAATTACAAAGTCATGTTCCACTCTCTAGAAAGCAGGGTCATTTTCACTTGGCTTGGAGAGACCAGAACAAATTCCATGGTACCCCCAACCCTCAAAGCCAAGGGTAGAGGGCCATAGCCACCTTTGGATAAGGGTATGTTTATGTGAGACTAACGCAAAGAGAAAGGCCCAAGTGAGGGGAGGCAGGCTAGTCTCCTGGTGCCCCGGGCCTTTCTATCCTGGCCCAAAAGCAGAACTTGCTATTCATGGAGGTCCCTTCCTCTCATTTAAACTTCTTGTGTTGTCAGTGTGTGGTGTGTGACAGAAGGTAATCAAGTTCTTGTGCATTTCTCAGTTTCAAAAATACAGGTTTGCAGTTTGAGCAGAAATAATCTATAATGACATTAAACAGCAACTTTGCTGAAAATTGTTTTACATTATAAAGGCCTACTGAGTGCAGGCATAATTATGTCATAACAGTCACGGGAACCAACATTGTTAATTGTATGAAGGAAGTCCACAGATTATTTTTATTATCTCTGGATTTTAGGGTGGCATAATATTAAATTATTAGGTTATTAAATCTGTACCCTCCCACAAGAGCTTTATGACTACCTGGTTTGATTCAGTCATTTTCAGGGTCTTCTGCTCAGTTTTCCTGAGAACCTTAGAAGGTTCTTCTTCTGTCTTGCCCCTGGCCCATCCCTTGGCTTTGAGGTCCACATCTCTTCTCTCCCCACTGATGTGTAAGATCAGACTGCTCCCAACCAGCAGCTTGCTCTCAGGAATGCCAATGAGGATCTGTCCTAAAAAAATCAGTATTTTACCCTCTATGGGGACCACATGCTTAAGGGGAAAGGAAATAGTCTAATGCATGTTGACTATGACTTGCTAGAACATTTTTGCTACTTTTTGCCTTTTGCCCCTCATTTCCACAACTTCTGTCCCTATACAAGTACTGATCTACTTTTAGTCTGTCTGGATTTGCCTGTTCTAGAAAGAATGCCCATACAGTTTTCATATAAGTAGAATTATATAACATCTTTTGTAGCAGGTTTCTTTCACTTAGCGTAATGTCCTCAAATTTTATCCATTTCGCAGCTTTTATTAGTACTTCATTTCTTTTTAAGGCTGAATAATATTCCATTGTATGGACATGACATTTTATCCATTTATTAGATGATGGATGTGGGACTTGTTATTTTAATATGACAAAATTACAAAATGTAAAAGATGATAGCTAGTGAAGCAGAAGGTTGCTGGGCATGGTGGAGTATGCTTGTAGTTCCAACACTCAGAAGGCTGAGGTAGGCGGATCACCATGAGTTTGCAGTCAGCCTGGGTGACATAGTGAGTTCAAAACCGGCTTGAGCTAAGTAGTGAGATCCTGTCTCAAAAAAAAAAAAAAAAAAAAAATCCCAACCAACCAAACAAAAAAACCAAAAGGTATTATGTTATGAGAAATGTGGAGGTCAGAACAACCCAAGGCAATCGACGAACACAGCATGTGGTAATTTCTTGAGGACAAATAGTCTGATTCCTTGAACAGTAACTGGCATTAAAAGAAAAGCAGCTCAAGTGGAGGAAGGGATGGTGATAACTATTACAGGTTTTTAAAAGGTACAGAGGCCCCATTTTAAATCTTGCTTTAACAAGTCAACCATAAATGATTTTAAATAGCTGGAAATGAGTATGGATAATGGATATTAAAGAATCAGTACATTTATAGGCTAGTACAACAGTAATAAAATAACATCTGTGAATGTACTGAAATATAGATGAGATGATATATTCTCTTAATAGATTTTATTTTTTAAATTTAATTTTGTTTTTTTTTTCCAGTACTGGGGATCATACTCAGACCCTTATACTTCTAAAATAGGCACATTAGGCTGGGGATTTAGCTCAAGTGGTACTGTGCCAACTTTAGATGTACAAGGGCCTGAATTCGATCCCCGGTACTGCAAAAAAACCCAAAAACAAAACAGGCACATTACCACTTGGGTTTATAGATACCCAATAATACTGCTATTTCATAGAATTTTTTTTTTTTTTTTTTGAGACAGGGTCTCGCTTTGTAGTTCAGGCTGGCCCTCAGCTCACTATGTAGCCCAGGCAAACCTGGAACTCAGCAATCCTCCTGCTTCTGCCTCCTCAGTGCTGGGATTACAGGAGTGAGCCACCACATCCAGCACTGTGGTATGTGGTATTGATTGCTGGTGGGTGTGAGTCACCACACCCACCATTGTATGTGGTTACTGGGATCAAACTCAGGATTTTGCACTTGCAAGGCAAGCACTGGAACCACTGAGCTAAATCTCTGGCCCCATTAATAGATTTTTAATAAAACATTCTATTGTGGGTATGGGCAATGAGGATAGATGAAACGATTGCCAAGTAGTTGGTAATTGTTGAAGCTGCATAATAGGGACATGAGGTTTACCACATATGTATTCTATTCTTGTCTGCTGTATTCTACTCACTGTCCTGTGCTTAAGGACTCATAATAAAACTCCTGTTTAGTCTAATTTCACAAGTCTGTATAACTTGAGTTTTACATTTTGCTTTCATAGAGCAAAGTTTAATGGACGAAACTGATGTTGATGTAAAAGTGAACAGTAGTAACAAGCAGGAAAAATAGCCTGGCTTCTGGTTTGGGTACTGCTTCACTAAGAAACTAAGTGAAGGAGAAGAGAGAGCAGTTGTTCTCTAGTTAGGATTTGGGTCTAAAGGAAGTCTTTTTTGTCACAGACTAGAACATGTCTAACTTCAGAAGGCAAGGGTGGCTCAAGTAGAAACCTTTGGTGTCCTAATTACTGAAAATGGAAAGGTTGCTGACTGAGGAGGATGGTAAGACTGATTAGTGCTGTTGAGGTACTAATTAGTTTGATAGCACTGAATTGCTGTATTAGTTGATTATGAAACTTTTTTTTTCTTTTGGGCCTAATATAAGCCCTGAGAACCAAATAGTTGAATTTATCCAGGGTTGATACTTGGGCAAGTAAGTTGGACAGAATGATATACAAGGAAGTTTACATGTTATGTAACAGATTGGTTGCACCTATAGGCTGTAGGTGCTAGCCTGAATGATAAGAGGAATTAAATTAGAGAAAATGGAGCTAATTAGAGGGATTAGTGGGCAAAAGTTACCAATGAAGTTGAAGAACTGATGTGATGTTTCATAATACTCTTTTATTGTCATTATTTATATCCTTTTAATTTACTTAATGATTATCTTTTACACTATGCATTTTTACTTTTTTTTTTTTTTTTTGAGACAGGGTCTTGCTTTGTAGTTCAGGCTGGCTCTGAGCTCACTATGTAGTACAGGCAAGCCTCGAACTCAGCAATCCTCCTGTCTCTGCCTCCCTAGTGCTGGGATTACAGGTGTGAGCCACCACGCCCGGCGAATTTTTACTTTTTGAGGCAAGAACGTGCTGTGTACTTCAGACTGCCCTTGAACTCACTACTATGCAGTCTGGATTGGTCTCAAACTTGGGCAGCCCTCCTGCCTCAGCCTCTCTGGTGCTGAGATTACAGATGTGGGCCACCATATGCCGCTATATTACACATTTTAACTTACCAGTTTACCTCTAAATTGAGTCATATGTTTCATGTCTTGTGTAAAAATCAAAATTTTCCTTTGATCTCCAGTAGCAGGGGTCAGGGGAGGGTATTTTTCCATTCTTTTCTCACGTAATTTGTTGTAATTTTGGCATGCATTTTACTTCTATGTATGTTTAAGCACCTACATCCATAGTAGACTTTTTTGGCTTTAAACAGTCGATTATCTTTTTCCCATAGAACTCTTCCATTTGTGTATGAACATTTAATGACCCAAATTAAAATGGTGCAATAAAAATAATTCTTTATATCATACATATGATGCTGCATTGTGAGTGGCCACTTGATGCTGCAAGTAGGGAAAATAAAATCAGGCTCCATGAGTGAAGTGTATAGTGGGGGAGACAAAAAGGGAGGCCTAGGACGTACATTGCAGACAGTGATAAAAAACTGGTGTGTAAATCAAATATCAAATAGTTGAATGTGCCTGGTGTTGTTCCTCTGTCCTCTATTCAGTTTCATTGATCTATGTGTCTATTTTTGCTGCAATTGGAAACATCTTCAGGAGCAGGAAAGTAGTAATTATGGGACTTACCTCATCATTTCTTCTGTCACAGTTTATAGTCCTGTATTGCTTCTTGAGCAGTATCTGAAAGTGGACATGTGATTTATGTTGTCCTGTCAGTTTTTTATAGAAAGAGCAGTTGCCATAGAAATTAAACATTTTTGGACTGAAGTGGAAATTATAATAAGAGAAATATGCAGAAGTGAGAAGAGGTTGTTGGGTTTGTGATTTTTATAAAGACCAGGGACTTTGGAAATGAAAGGCAAAAGACCAGTGGAAATATGAATGTTCAGTGGACTGAGATGCAGTGGTAGATGGTGTAGTCCGTAAGATCCTCTCCTGAGAATCAGTTGTAGTGATGGATGACAAGGTATGCAGATGATAACATTTTCTAGGTATAAAGGGAAATAGCTAAATGGAATTGCTAGAGAGGCAGCTTAAGAAAGAAATGATTGCAAAATATTTTAAGTATGTAAAAACAAAACAAAACAAAAACCCTAGCAAAATTAGTTTAGATCACAAATAGAAAATTTGTGAGCATTAATTTGTGTTTGGTTTTTCCTTTTCAAAAAACATTTTTTAAAGGTAGTAAAATAGAATCAATTCATTTACAAAAGCATTGTATATCTTGTCCCTGTTGGCAATTTAATGTGTAAAAAGTTATTGTGACTACTTGAAATTTATAAATGGAATATAGTTCCTTGCTTGTGTCCTTGTCAAGATGAGATGGTAAAAATAAAACCAGTACAACCTTATCTGACCTTGCAGATAAGCTAGAACTTTCATTTCAAAGAGCAAATTCAGCTCCTTCAATTTCTGAGAGTCATTTTTCCTCTAGGAGATTGTTCTGATTATCATGGTTAAGGAAGAGTTTCTATACACTTCAACATCAGTGAATCTAAAAATAAAACCTGTACTTTCTCTCTCTTTCATCTTGCAGTAAGCTGGGGATTTTAATTTTGAATCCTGTGAATATGTGAAGTAACCTATTGTTTTCTGCTATAGGCTCTACGATACTTGGCAGAATGTCGTGCAAACAGAGAAAAGATGAAAGGCGAATTGGGTATGATGTTAAGTTTGCAAAATGTTATACAGAAGTAAGTACAACAGATTGGGACCCATTCCTGTTGTGGTGAAAATGAGTCTTATTAAATGTAAAGTATTAGCCTAGATTTATTGAAGTTTTTTGTATTTTTTGTTCTGTTTTGTTTTTTGAGACAGAGTTGCTATGTAATCCAGGCTGGCTTTGAACTTGGGGCAGTTCTCCTGTGTTAGCCTCCTGGTGTTAGGGTTACAAACATGCACATGACCTCGGGATCTGTTTTCTTATTTTTTGCTTATTTAAAACTTCTAATTATAGGCATACTTTCATAGGTTATATGTCTAAAAAATGTTTTAATGGTCAATATTATGGTTATTAACATTGATACTAATGATACTGATAAAAGTGTTGAGATTTTGGGCTGGAAATTTAGATCAGTGATTCCGGGGTCTGCCTTGCAAGTGCAAGGTTCCGAGTTTGATCCCCAGTAACCACATACCACAGTGCTGGCGACCAGCAGTCAGTACCACATCACGGTGACCAGCAGTCAGTACCACATCACGGCGACCAGCAGTCAGTACCACATAACACAGTGCCAGGCCTGGTGGTCCATGCCTATAATATAATCCCAGCACTCGGGAGGCAGAGGTAGAAGGATTGCTGAGTTTGAGGCTTGCTATACAGCTCAGGGCTGGCCTGAACTACAAAGTGAGGTCCTGTCTCAAAAACAAAACAAAAGTGGAGATTTTTATTATTTATTTATATGTTTATTTTTGTAGTACTGGAGGTGGAACCCAGGGCTTTTGCACTGAACTACATTCCCAATCTTTGTTTTTTGTTGTTAGGCAAACTCTCACTAAGTTGCCCAGGCAACATTCAAACTTGTGATCTTCCTGATGAGCCTCCCAGAGTTCTTGGATTATAGGCATGCCCTACCACACCCAGCTCCAAATTTTATTTAAAATATGCTTACTAACACCATGACATAATTTTCTAAAAAGAGCATCCTAACATTGTAAGAAATTTTATTGTTTATAAGTAGCAGAGCAACACAAATGACTAATCGTATTTGACAATGTGCAGTTTTATAGTATGGTACAATATTCTTTCATTAATTTATTCTGGTTTTACTCAGAATAAACATAAGCATCATGGTAAGGTTCTTGGTGAGATTTTCATGAATCTCAGTGAGAGGTCTGTTAGAGGCCTAGAGTTATTAATTTGATTTTTTAGTAAATGAGCATTTTGCTGGGCTTGGTGGTATACATGTTAATCCAAATCATTTGAGAAGCTAAGGCCAGCCAGGACAACTTACTGAGATCTTGACTCAGAGTAAAAAAACAGTAACTTCACGCAAGGCACTGGCTTTAATCCTCAGTACAGTAAAAACCAAAAACAAGTGAGTGTTTTTTGTTGTTGTTGTTGACAGTATATAATAGAAGTTCGAAGTAACAAGTACGTATAAAAATATGGGAAATTAGATGGAATAATAATGTTGAATATTAAAATATACTTTATATTTGAATTTGAGAATTTTAGAATAAGTTTAAAGGTACCATAGGTTTAATTTATAAAACAGTTCCCTAGCTGGTTTGACTCAAAGATGTTGATTTCATGTGCCAGTATATGAGAGTAAAATAAGAAGAATGCATTTCCCCTTTTAAGAGATAGTTCAGGGAATTAGCTTGCCAAATCACTACAGAAGTACAACCTAAGATCGGGTTAGAAATGAATGAGAGTTGGGGATTTGACTCAGTGACCTGGTACAGCTCCTGCCTTGCAACACGATTGTGAGTTCAATCCCCGGTACCACATGCACAAAAAAAAGGAAATGAAAATGAAAGAAGAATATTGTTGGTTAAGGCTGTAAAGATGAAGAGATGAAGCAAGATTGGGCAGGAAAAGTCACTAGCCACAGAACAGAGCTGACCTCTGTGGAAGAGAGGAAACAAGGCAAAGGAGAGTCTCCTGTTACAATAGAGATCTGATAGTCAACCCAGTGTGGGTCTGTAAGCAAAGACTGCCCTGTGGAGGAGTCCTGCCTTGAGCAGAAATTGCTGGATCTTAGTACTCCTGCTGCTCAGTCATTGGCATGGGGTTTCCTGGGGTGAACACTTCCTTGGATTTGTGCTGGATCTCCAAGTGGCTACAGCAGGTGACTGACTATAGCAAGGCAGTGTATTTGGTGGCTCATGCAAGTGGTTTATTTTAAAGTTGGACTAAAGTGTATATTTTTAGAACAATATGTTGATGGTTTCTCTAACAACGAAAGAAATAAGACATTCATTATTTCAGTATAATTTGGCATTGTAGCCCTACTAAGAATAGAGGTACAGTGTAACAATTTCTGTGTATGTTTTGCAGTTGATTTGGTTGCTGCAGATCTCAGATTTGAAGGTTGTCTTTCAGGCTTATCAGACAAGCAGCATTTTAGAAGTCCTACAGTAAGGCATTAGCATAACTGTGCGTGAGATCCATTCTCAAGAAACCAAAAAATAAATAAATTTATGAGACTTGTTAAGTTGGTGAACCTAACAAGTTTCTAGGGAGAGGCATAGTGGAGAGAGCTGGGAAGGCCCTTGTACTCCTGTCTATTCTTTATTCCCTTCCTCTTTCATCAGGCTGTTCCAGAGTTACAAGCTTTCTGATAAGCAAGTAAATATAACCAGACTGTCTTCCTGCATTCTGTGAATCATTTTGAACTAGAAAGGGGAATTGTATGAACCTTCCCATTGTAGCTGAGTTTGACAAATATGGGTAACCTAGAGACTCAGTACCTGTAACTAACATCTGAAGTGAGGGAAAGTTTGTGGAAGCATTAAACTTGTGAACTTTGACACCAACTCCAAGTTGTTAATGCAGGAATTGAATTGTAGAGCACAAACCTGGTATCTGGAGAATTGAGAGACCTGTTATTGGTAATGAAATACACCTTGGAAAGATAGCAATTAAGTCCTGTGACATATATCAGAAGAATTATTTAAAATAACAGTGAGACCATCACCTTGATTTGCATTCCTTTTAAAACTCCTTCCTTTCTTTCTCTCTCTCCCTTTCTTTCTTTCTCTTTCTTTCTTTCTTTCTTTCTTTCTTTCTTTCTTTCTTTCTTTCTTTCTTTCTTTCTT